>JAGSMT010000281.1:0-198050 GCA_029286875.1 Lamproptera curius
AAGGGGTTAATATTTATGGCTATATTATTATAGTACTGTGCATTTGTTACGTTTTTACACTTTATGTGAAAGAAATACGATGTTACATAACCAATTTTTTTTTAAATGTTTAGTATAAATATTACTTTGACCTTTGTAAGCGAGATTTGCAGTGCATAAAACGATTTATTTAGGCAAAATTCTTGAAAAACATCTGTAGGGAACATCTATCGATACTAAGGTTACTTTTGCCGGTTGGCAAATATGTCTGATGTCGCTAAACCTCGTAACTGACTAGTAGTTTGTTTACAATTAGTACTGATATTACGTAATTACAACCGCTGGTCCACCTGTTGTCCGCCCGAAGCGATCAAAACCTAGCGGTGTCAAGCGACCATGCGCGGTTGCCGTCATAGCGGCAACCATTGGACCGCGCGCCGACCACACATTGCAGACGCACAGTTTAAACGCATTTTACGCGTACTTATTTACACATTTTTTTCTTCTCTGAGCCACTCGCGGGGGCATTGCGCAATTGGTTTGATGATTACGCATAGCTGGCAGCAGTATTAAGAGGAATGAGAATTTTTCGTCATATAGAAACAAAATTAATGCTAATTTAACTATAACTGAACAAAAGTACTATCGCAGGTTTTATAACGTAAACTTTGTTTACAAAGTGGGACATAATAATAATGCCTTATAGGGAGTGACGGTCCATCCCCACTGCATCATATTAGCCGCATACATTGCGCGAATATGGATTCTGATCAAATCCTCCGAATTTGTCGAGGGTGCAAAACTCAACAGGACATGACCCGACCATATGAGTCAGGGAAAGTTAGAGTTACTGGGGCCAACATGTTAGCCCCAGTAACCAACCCACCAGACAGTTTGCGCGGCAGGACCAAAAGTCCAGCAAGAGGTCCCGCTTCTAGTGAAAAGCGCCGCATGCGGTGGGCTAAATAAATAAATGAAAATCATGCGAGCGTTCTTCAGGGCTGCTAAAGGGAGGAGTTGACGTCACGGCGTGTCGGGCCAGGATGCACCGTGAGTTTCGCATCTGGAGCCATCTACTGCTGTAACGGAGGTAAACCTGGCCGACAGAGTACGGTACCTTCAGCGTTCTACCATCTTCAAAACTGCCGAACTCGAATAATTGCGACTATAAGTTGTCCCTTCCGAGACTGTGGCTGTCGAGCAGATGGAACCATATGAGCAAAACGAAATCAATTCACCCGATTTGTAAATGGATGTAGGCTTCGAAGGAGCAGCTGCTTGATACGGAATAAATAAGGAGGATACTGCATGAGGCGATTACTGAGGTACAAAGTACACTACACGAGCAGAGACCAAAGCATCCCCGCGTTCATATCAATACTGCGACGCGGAGTGTTAACAGACTACTTCGCAAAAAGCACTGATTTGGATGACACTACAGATATTCTGTTTAAATACATACTATAGTGGTGGTTGCGCGCTTGTGGTACGCTCTCTGCGTGGTGTTAAATACCCAAGTCTGGACAAGTTAAGCGAAAAATTATCTCGATATTAGCCTAGAGGCAAAGAATTGAACTTAGGGCAGGTAACACTAGATCCAGAGTAGCACTTTTTGTGAGGTGGCGTTTACCGAGACAAATGTTAAATTTACTAGGCCAGCGAGTTTATCCTTACAGAGCGTATTGACCTCCTGAAGCAGAATCGCCGCATGTGGTAAGCGCATTAGGCAGTACTCTGAAAAGTGGAGCGGTACCAAGCAATTGCCTTTTCAATAGTGATCAGAAGAGGTTCTATAAATCCCTGGAGTGTTCAAGAACTGATATCAAGCGTCCAGAGATGAAAAATATGGCATCGCTTTGTCGGGGCTATGGTACGAAATTGCAAAAGAGAGGGCTCCTCTATGGGTAGTATCGAGGCAGCGTGTGCCTTGATAACAGTGGTGGAACCTCTTTTTATGAGCCAGAAAGATGTTGCACGGAGATCGCCATCCAACCTGGTCGGGGGTCGACCAACACCTTAAAAGTGGCCCCCACTGTTGAACCCTGATGGCCACATTGGCAATCCGTTCTTAGGACCACGTGACCGGCCCACCGCCACTTCAACGAGCTAATCCTTTGCATTACGTCGGTAACTCTTGTTCTTTGCAGGATAAATTCATTCGAATTTTATTTGACAGAGAGGCACCTGAGCATAGCGCGTTCCATAGCACGTTGACCTACGGCAAACTTGCATGGACAAGTCCGATAGTGAGAGACGTTTCTGTCCTGTAGGTCATGACGGGAGCACGCATTGGTTTAAGACTTTGTCTTTAAACTCTGCGGTATCGACGACGTGACGATGTGGTGTAGCTTCCAAATACTGCTCCAGCCCAATTGAATCCTCCTATCGGCTTCTTCCTCAAAGCTGTGTCTTCTCCGCCTTCGTGCTCTGCCGGTGGCTGGAATTCATTGCTTTTTGATGAGGCGATTGGTCATGACCTCGAGAACAGCTTGCTTGTATTGTCGGTCGGTAATTCTTAATCAGCACCCTTCTTAAAAACAGAACGACCTTACTTTCGAGCCAAGCCTTGGAAAAAATGTCCTGGTGAAGGACGGAGTCGAATAACTTTCGTAACCCACTTAAGACAGGGTCGCCCCCTGCTTTAAGCAGTTCGGTAGTAACGACGACCCGCTTGGCGCTGTGGTTAGTGACCCTGACTGTTGCGCCAGGTGTGGACTTCGAGGTTCGATTCCCACCCGGGGCCAACATTGTGTGATGAACATAGTGTTTTTCTCGTGTCTGTGGGTGCTTTTATCTGTATAATATGTATTTATTTACAAAAGAAAAGTAAGTTTATGTATTTATCAGTTATCTAGTTTCCATAGTACAAGCTTTGCTTAGTTTGGGACTAGATGATGTTGTGTTATTCGTCCAGAAATATTATTATTATTATTATTATTAACTCTATCCTTTCCAGGAGCTCTTCCCCTTGAGCTGCTTGAGAGCCAGACTAACCTCATCAAGCTGACGTCCAGGAACCTCACCAGAGAGATGCCAAGTCGCACTTGCACGTGGATCGATAACCCGGTAATCAGGTTGAGGAGCCAGTGACGCGTACAATTTGCAATAGAAATCCTCGAACTTAGATAAGATCAGCCTGTGATCACCTGAGCTTCGACAGATGGCTTCTCCTAAGCTTCTCCACAAAAACCTTCGACCCTCTATTCTGCTCAATCGCTTCAGTCATCCGTTGCGTGATTGAGCAGCGAAGGTCTCGGCGTATCAATTTGCGGATCCGCTTCGAAAGAAGTTTCACATCTGTGTCAGTTTCACATGTGGCGTCCTCATGCTTTCGGCGTTCCTCCATAAGACCAAGCGTCTAATCGGAGAGTTTGGATTTCCTGCCGGTATGCTAACTCCTGCAAAACCTTTTACCCACGTCACGTATGCAGTCCACTGAGGCATCAAGGGCCTCGTCAACTGCCATTGTGGTTTTTAAGTTGTTAAGGGCATTGAATCGGTTTTTCAATTCCAGTTGGAATTTTTCAGATCCCATCACGATTTGCTGGAAGTTATGTTAGAGAGTAGACTTCATCAGGCAGGCCCGCTCTCACTGAAAACCCATATTCACAGCGCGTATTAACAATTAGTGATTGCTGCCGATTTTAAACCTATTGATTACAGATACATCCATGAACATGTGTTTCCAGTCCGTCATGATAAAAATCTTTCTCGTTCCTTGTCACAGTATCGGGATTTTGCCATGCCACTTCCTGTGGGGCTCCTTCTTAAAGTATGAGCCCTTCTTTTTGAGGAAATTGACTAGCATTTGTCCGACACTCCGCATTACCGACACCATGAAGTCCTAACACGATTCGATGCCAGTTCGTACACCCACTTCGGCATTGAAATCCCCTATAACAACATTATAGTGGGCCTTGTAGGTGGTATACAAGGTCCGGGAGACATCCTCGTCTGTGGCCTCCACTTCGTCGTCAGAGTGTGCCGAAGTGGTCGCATACATTTGTATCACTTTGAGGGTATACCTGTTCATAATTTTTTCATCATTTCAGCCTGTGATAGTCAACTGTTGGACATAGGCCTCCCCTAATACACCCCTATCCATTAGGGGGTTTCTGGACCGTATTCCACCACGCTGCTCCAATGCGGGTTGGTGGGTGGACCGACTTTTTACATATCCATCCGACGCATGGATTACCTTACTTTTCAGAAAATTGGGTAATCGGCCCAAATTGTCCTAACCAACTAGGAAACAACAATGAAAATTTGTTGAATCCCCGCAGGATTCGAACCAACAACCTCCGATTTCTAAAGCAGACGCCCATGCCACTAGGCTATGGTGGCAGTTGTATTTATATACCTGTTAGTAAGCCTAAATACAAGGTACACCACCCCAGTCGACACACTCGAGACTGCGATTATGTTGTTAGTAAGAGATTTGTTGACAAGGAATCCCACGCCGCCTTGTGAAGGATGGTCGCCCTCTTAGAAGTAGAAAAGGTGTTGCTTTGTCAGGAGTAAATAATCACCGCGTCTTTGACGGATGGGTCTTTTATACAGTCGGCATTCTTAGATGGACTCAGACCGAATCAGATGCGCTTGACAGACGAATCCGTGTAACCATGACCAACTATCGTGTGCATCACCCTACGTCGTTAGTTATCAGACTGTGTATCCCGTGGAAGCGCAGTAGTTGTGGCCTATTTAGCGCCAAAACCATGCACAACGCGAGATGTACAGTCTCATCAGGACGTACTTCTTGTCCAAAGTTGACAGCGATGTACATAGCAAGGTCATAGGTTGTGATAAAGAACTGAGTGTTCTCAATCTAGCCAGCGAGAACTGGCAGAGCACGGTAGTACTGAGCACCTCTGAGCGGGAGGAAGTATGGAAAGGGAAAGAACTACATAGAAGGATTAGAAGGTATGACATGAAGACTCTACATGAGCCTCATGCAGACTTGAAAGCTTCCGTAAACTGGCTACGTTTCGGCAACCTCTTTACGAAAACTGAAAGCTCAAGTGATGAAGACGAACAATTACCGGAGACACATCCTAAAAGACGGCACCGTGGATATGTACCAGGCGCGTCACCATCCTGGTGAGTCACTCAGGCATGCGCTCTCGGGTTGCTCCGCGCTCTCTGACATTTGATAGCACTGAGTATTTGCACACCCACAACCGAGTAGCTAGGATACTCCATTAAGAACTCGTCATTAAGTACCATCCCTTAGCTGTGAGGCTGCCTTACTATCAGTTGGCACCTAAGGCGGTTTTCGAAAACGACTCCATCCGGTTATACTTAGATGAACCTGATATCGTATTAATAGATAAGATCAAGTCGAAGGTGTTTTAGTGGATATCACCAAAGAAAAGAAAAGAAAATATTTAGATTTTGCTCACGAGGTGACCGACATGTGACGGATGGTATTCACTGAAATAATTTCATCGTCAGTATCGGTCAATGGTTTGATCCCAACCAGTCTCGCGCAACACTTAAGACGGTTGGATCTCCGAGGAAAATCGCTCCTCGCGCGAACGCAGAGTTACTGGACTCGGCACGTATCGTGCGAAGGTTCTCTTTGGGACCCTGACCCCTAGCCCCAGTCTCTGCTTTTGCTGGGGATGAACCGCTGTCTCTCCTTCAGAGGGAAGAGAGAACGAGGGAAATAATAACAAACATTTTTGCCAATAACACAACGTCATCTAGTCCCAAATTAAGCAAAGCTTGTACTGTCGATGTCTGTTGAATACATAAACTTTTGTAAATAAATACATATTATATACTAAAATAAACTAACGCCCAGACACGACAATAACAGTATGTTTATGTCATAATATTTTTTCCGAGCTGGAAGATGAACCCATACCCTTTGGCGCAGCAGTCACGGTCGCTAACCACAGCGCATAATCGGTTAACCTATTTAGACATTATTTTAAAACTGTATTCTTAACACTTTTCAATATGGCAGAGACATTATATTAGTACATTATAAAAAAAATGTCGTTCAAGGTTCTATAATAAATTTTATTATCGAGCATTATGTTAGTTTTATTCTTAAAATGTTTCCGAATGATTAAATAGTTTCTTGAATTAATAGGTAATACGACTAATGTTAGTTGCTATTTTAACTACAATTTAAAACGTTACTGTCTGTTTTAACGAATAATAATACTAGGTCTCTCCAACACTCTATTGCGTAACAATAGAGTGTGAGCGAGACAGATCAATCTATTATCGAACCAAATTTAAGAGTAACTTATCACATTATTGTTCATCGAGTGAATGGTTTTTGTCGTCATCGATTTTAAATATTGGTTTTGATTTCAAATAACAAATATTTGTTTTTTAAAATGTTCCAATAAGCCCTATGCTTTATTCCTATAATTATTTCGATAATTTTTTATAAGCGCAAGGCATACACCGCTAGCGCATTTATGTTGTACGCCATCTGGCGTCTAATTTAGCAAACATTGCTTATGTCGCATACTAAAATTTTAACAATAATTACGTATTTTTGAATAATTATTTATGTTTTTTTTTTATCTTCAAATTACCGTGCTGAATCAATGTTTATGTGAACTTGGGTTTATAAAATATGCTAGTCTATATTTTAATCTCAATATTTCTGCTTAATTCGGCTTCTTGACATGTTACAATTTACAAATGTGTATGGTGGAGTTCTCTATTGTCGTTTTATTGGTACTAATTATCTTTTGTATGAACTGGTACATGGTATAAGTAATAATGTATTCTTTGAGAGTTCGAATCCTGCGGAGAAACACATGCAACCCCTTTTCCTTTTTATTCTCATAGACCGATGGAAAGGACGCAACCTGGAGAGATCAGCGCAAGACCTTTCAGGACCCATGGATCATCCACCATGCTGTTTACTGCCCTAACCAACTGGGAAATAACAACTAATCAAATTTTAACAAAAAAAATATGGCAGATTTAACACATATAACCAATTTGGGCAATATAAGCGGATAACAATGTGCTCTCTGCACATAAATGCCCCGTGATTTCTGCCACCGCATTTTAAATCTCTTATAGCTTTTATGTTATTTATTTAAGCAAAACAACGAATATGGCATGTTTCATGCACACAAAGTGAAGATTTTTTTATTGCATTAACATAAATATAAACCTTTACTGCATTACTTTAAATGAGCTTAAAATATGCCTCATTGCAATTATTATAAATATTTACCTATTTGAATATAATTTCGAAAACCGATTCCATATTTTTGATAAAAAAACCGCTGATTTCTTTATAAATATGTCGTATCTAACTAGATTTTTAACAAGCTAGTGAGAAAAAGCGTGAAAACTATGTGCCTGAGTTGAAATTTGATATAACTAACTTAGGAAAGAAGCCCACCAGAATTTTAAACTACTTTTATACTTGATGTAATGATATTATTTCTACCACATGCGTTTTCTACGCTACTAAACTGACATCTAAGTTATCAATCAAATTATAAACTGAATTTGGCCTTTGGCCTGTAAAGGGTTTTTATGTAGGCTAGACTGGATGGTTATGTAGGCTAGATGGACTAGATGGAATGTAGGATGTAGGATAGACTGGACCATCATACAGCTTGAGACAATGGCTGGGAAATGAAAGTAAGTAGTTAATTATCTAAAATTTGTGTCCACAATATTTGCAAATTTATTAAAATAAAAGGTTGTAGCGGCAGCTACAAATACAATCTGCGCACCATTCTCCGCATAACACGTTCGCCATCCCCGGGAGCGCGGCGCATAAGGCAAGTCGCGCCCAACGCGACTCGCGAGTGTGTAACTCTGCCACAATGCTGCTATCTCTTTCTCTCATTCATCCGTCACTATTACATATGCTGCTACCTTTTCTATCATTCATCCGTAATTTTACTTGTATAATACCCACTAATTGTACAACTCAAATCGTGTATAAATGTAGCCCATTTTATTTATTAAACTAGGCGTTCGACAAAGGGTGGCACGAAGGGCTTATATACAAGCTCATAAGCTCGAGCGTGCCGACCGTCTCGTACTCATCATACGAGACTTCCTCCGGAAACGAACGTTCCGTTACCGCGTTGAGGGTACAAAATCTCAACCCCACCCGGTCCTAGCCGGCGTACCACAGGGCTCCGTATTGGGCCCTATATTATTTACCCTGTACACCACAGACATGTAAGCACCGCCTTGTTCGCAGACGATACATGCATCTACGTTTCCGGAATATGTCCTATCCGCATAGCTCAAAGACTCCAAGCCGCGGCCACAACCTTAGGGAAATGGTTTCGGCAATGGAGGATTGAGATCAATCCTTCCAAGAGCGCAGCCGTACTGTTTACATTACGGCGTCGCCTGCCACTCCCGTCCAAAATCCGCCTCCACGACTGCCCAATCCCTTGGGCAGATCGAACCAAATACCTCGGGGTAACACTCGACAAAGCCTTATCCTTCGGTCCTCACCTCACCAATGTCAGAAATAGAGCGGCATTTGTCCTAGGCCGCCTATTTCCTCTCATCAATCCCAAAAGCAAGCTATCCCTGCGTAACAAGGTACTGCTTTACAAAACTGTAATCCGTCCTATCATGACCTACTCAGGCCCTGTATTTGCTCATGCCCATAAGAACCATATTAACAAATTACAAGTCATACAAAACAGATTCATGCGCAGAGCCACGGGCGCGCCACTCTATTTGCGCAACGAAAACCTGCACATGGATCTAGATTTGCCTACCATTAAACAGTACCTTAAGCAAGCGTCAATCCGCTATTTCGACTCGGCTTCGCAGCATCCAAATCAATTGGTACGTAGCGCCGCCGACTACGTACCAAATATTATACTCAAAGATCATAAACTCTTTAGGAGAGCTCGCCATGCCACATTAGAACCTGACGACAAAATTACACTCATGCAAGCTCGTGCGAAAGCACAGCTGCGTAGCACATTCCGCCCTCGCCGACGAGGGCAACTATTCACTCCGTACACTAGGTACCGGCACGTGCCGGGCCGGTTTCACCGAGCAGATAGGTCGGGTAAAACTCGTCATTAAGTCCTAAAAGCAACTGATCGAGCCTAGGTTCGGCCCACCGGCGCCCTCGATACATGTGGCTAACGGAATAGGTAAGGACAAGATCAGCGGCTGATCGAGCCGAGGCTCGGCCTCGTGGGCACCCTCGATCAAGCACGCTCACGGGTAAACAAATGGTAGCTGAGCGAGGTCCCCTTCAGGGTCCTCGGAGCTAAGCCAAATAAGAGGTGAAGTCTGTGCACGCTTAAAGTTGCACAGCCCTCGACTCCGTTGGGTTGTAGCGGTTCACTCCACCAACGAGATTTCATCATAATAATGTAAAAAAATTTAATAAACACTACTCTACTCTACATTCTACGCTACGCTTCAACAACAAACGGAGTTTCATTCTCTTCCCTCAACCAGCGACCTATAAGGTGTTTATTTTGTTATAAGCTGAAGTTATCGTTGGAAACGTTAAGGTATCAATTGTGTACAAATGCTTTGAAAGAGCGAATGTTGCGAAATCAATGTCCATGACAGATTATTTGAAAAATAAAACTTTTCTAAAATTAAATGTAAATGTGGATGGTTAACCGATTCAGATTAATTATTTTAAGACAAAAGAGCATAGTGGTGGTTATCACAATTTGAATATATGGTTTGGTTAAGCAAGTGATTATTGTTGTAATGAAAAAGAAAAGTTAATTTGCAATTGGTATACAACATAAAAAAGCTTTTAGATAGGTGTCATATACTCTCTGATCATTAAAAAAATATGTAGTATTAAATTTAGTATTAATTACTTCAAGTAATAGCATGTAAATATATTCACATAATTTAATCAAAAAAAGCTATCGAAAATAGCAATCAGAAATAAATGATAAAAGTACTGTCATTTTCGTTGCAGTTTAAAACGCAATTATTAGCGTTGACAACACTCAAACACGGGCGTATTGAAAGACGTGACAGTATTTATTCTGTGGCAGCAGACGTCAGGTGGAGATGTTTAGTTTGTGTTGTAAAAATAATTAATTCCAACACGATTAGTGCTACAATTATGTGAATAATGAGATGAAAGTGTAAATAAATGTTCTATTAGTGCTCGCTAGTGATTATGGCGCATAGTGGTGGTGTTTTAAGTTCGGATATATCACGTAGGAATCCGCAAGATGAGTACGAGCTGGTGCAGAGGATTGGTTCTGGCACCTATGGCGATGTATACAAGGTAGGGGTGCTTTCTAAATGTTGTTTCTTTTCCCGCGTCACATCGTCATTGACTCTATTATTTCGGTACGTCGCTGATTCACGCGTGCGGCGGGCGAATGGTAACGGTTATTAAGCTCGCTGCGTGAATACAGAATCAGCTATCGAAATTGTACTTGAATTATATTCCATCAACATTACGATCTATCCTGATATTCCTTTATCAGTAAACTGCAATATATACAGCCTTACGACGACGTTAATGTCGGATTATACGATTAAAAACCTAAGACAAAGCATTATTATTCTTAATGTAACGTATTATCTCTGCGATGATATCGCTTGAGCAGGTGTTACGAAGGCGAAATTGCTTTGTGTAAATATTTGCTTTGGCCGGTTGAAAACTTAATGGTATTGTTTAATTATTTTGGTTCAAGGGTAAATCCTAATAGCTTTTCTCTCATAAAATATTTTAATTTATCATTTTTTTTTCTAGAAAAGACAGTGGTGATACAAGGCCTAGGATTATCAATCACTTAAAAACTTCGAGAAATATTTAAATCATAGTCACATTGACAATATTAACAAAAGTTTTGTGATTATGAGGTAACATGTAAGCAAATACAACTATAATCCCTTTTCTTGGTTGGTTTATAACTAATGTCCAGAAATGATGATAACCATCAAATATGGTACTTGACATGTAATTTAATCTTTAAAAGCAGTTTATCCTTTGTTGGAGAAGGTTATATGCCTGTCTCTTTAGTTGTCTAAAGATAACACTGGTATGACTACCAACCAACTTTTACATATATATCAATAAATGGCCAGTAAGAACTAGATGCACAAAACGAAAAGGATGAAAATAACTTAGGGACTACTTAATAAAGCATTTTTAATATTTCATTAGTTAAGAAAGCAACCTTATAATACCTTCTGAAACAATAATAGTTCTTGTTTAAATACATTCCAATACAAATTAATTATTCCATGTTATTATGAGATACAAAAAAAAATCTATTTTGTGGTTATAGTGCATGCAATAAATAGCTATTCCAAGCATAACTGTCTTATAAATATAACAACTTTCTATTGACTTTCCTACTATTGTTGGTAATTTAATAGAGAAAAATTAAAATCATAGATGAATCTGACTAAGATTAAAAAAGTTGATTTGAACATTATTATATGCAATTGGTCCTATATTTACTACCTTCTTTATTTATCCTTTTTGTTTTCACTTGTCTATTTTATGTGCATACTCTTTATTAAAACAACAAAGAAATCTTTAGCTTTCAATTTTGCCATAGAGTAAGGAAAAAAATCGGTTCAATATGAATTTAGTACAAAAAGTATACTACTCAATAAATTAATTTCTTAATGCATTATTTTATAGAATTGAACATTGAAATGGTAATGTTTACACAAACATTGAAGCAGGGACATTATTTATTAATGTCTGTTGTGTTTACACACGGCTAATCTAATCTATTACTATTCAATGTTACAAATGTGTACTATTTATCATAATAATGTTTTTTTCTCTGCCAATAATTATGTAAGTGTATTATTGCTTAATTATATTTCTATTACTAGATAAAATATGAAAAAGAATTCAATATTTATACAGTTAATTTGAACTCTTTTTGAATTCTAATAATCCATACCATCTTAATTGCAAGTTTATTTACAAATTGTGTAGTACTAAGTCATTATCATACCTAAGTCAATCTTTTAAAGTCTAAATGAAATTTTAATGGAGCCTAGGTGAAATCCTCTGTGACCGAGGTGGTTAATAAAGTATAAGAAAAGCTCAAAATAAACATTATTTGATCATAAATCAAATTTTGAAAACCAAAGTGTTTTTTCTCTCTAAACATTTTAGTTGGAAAACAAAAAAACTCGGCTTTAATGGGTATGATATTGCGTTCATTTTGTAATAAATAACAGGAACCTATTGTTTTAGTTGAGGTTATCAACAGAATAGATAATCAACAGTAAAAATATCTTATTAAGGAAAACAGTTAGTTAAACAAACACATCTTAGAATATATACTACATATTTAATCTTCACAATATAAATGAAATCATATTTATTATTTTAATAATTATAATCTACTAATAATTCCATTATGATAAGTAGTCAAAAGTTAAATATTTATTTTGTTAACATTTGGCAAAGGTCTCCCCTAATTCATCCCATGTTATGCCAATCTAGTGATTAATTCAGCCACAAAATGCAGAAGGACTAAATACTAAATAATCCTGCCATCTGCCCAGCTGTAGGACATTAAAGTTTATTAAAAACAAAAAAATCATTATCAACTACAGCATTTCTGTTACTTATAGCGGGTATAATCCTAAAATGTAATCTTAGATTTTCTATTCTGTTATTTATAATAACCACAAACCCATGAGTAATGATACAACTGACTATTTTAAATTGTGCAACAATTACAGTATTAACTGAAACAATGCATGTTACCTTTGAAACGAGAGGCCTTGCCATTGGTATGAGGTAATGATTGCCGTTTCAATGTGTCAGAGTTGGTTAAATGATGTGTAATTTACGAGCTTCCTATTTGTGTTTCAAATTTCGTTTTATATTTACCTTTGAAGAGATAGGAGGATGTAAATATGAGCTAGTCATAGACTGCATGTTAGTTTTATGGTTAAATTGTAATTAACAAACATATATTGATAGCATCATATAACAAATAGCTGTATTTCAAATATTGATTTTCCTGTAAAATGTATCTGTTGTTAAAGCGGTTTTATTATTTTTTTAGAACAAAAGTTTCTTTTATTTTGTTCATTATTGAAGTATTTTATCTCTTCCTTCCTTCCTTCTATTACACTTCAGCGTAAATTTTTCTTCAAATTTATAATCTGGAGACAAAAATCAGTAATGAATACTTGATAAGAAAGCTTTAATAAAACAAGTAAATTTTATATTGTTATTCACAACAAAACATTTTTTAAGGCAGTTCATTATATTATGTATATATTTCTGACATAAACATATAAGCACCATAAACTTATTAAAATTCTGATCGTATAACCATTCTGAACCTACCAGACATATTGAACTAACTTTTCACATGCATAGCATACAAATTAGTCATTGTAATTTAACGCATACAATCTCATTAGCAAGAGAAATGAGATAAATGCTTTTTTACGATTAAAGTAAAGCACTCTCTTTCACTTTTTAGAGCACCATTTTAAAAGAAAGAGATTAAATCTTTCATTCTTTGTAACCTCTATAAAATAAATGCGAAATATGTGATATTTTATTTAATGAAGGTGTGTATGTAAACAATAATTATTTAGAATGCATATTCGTTTATCGCTGTTCAATGAATGACAGGTTACAATAAATTGTGTCATACCTAATTGACATTGATTTGCCTTACATTTTTAGTTTTTAAAAAGGAGGCAGATGTTGGTCAAACAATTAAGTCTTATATAAGGATTTGTACACAATTTCATCTCTTATTTGGCTGGGGTATAAGAAAAATTTTATATGCTTATTATTGTTTCCTGTTCACTTGGGTATAGTTGTACTACCATTGTGCCTATAAGGTCCTCGAAAATAATAAAGTGTAAACACTAACTTCAAACTTCCCCTTTGACGGACAAGTCTGCACAAGCAAGAAAACATTTCAGCTTTATTATATTAAATGATCTCACAATTGATCTCCGCCCTATAGATGTCACCTGCAATTGTTGAATCTTTTTGTTCTATTCTGTCCCTTTTGTCGTTTTGTATTAGTTGGTGTTATAAAAAATTGTGCAACGAAAGTACCTTGCGATGAATGTCAACTTGCAAAGCCACTCCGCGTATCGGGTGATTTAAATAGATTATTCACTTGTAGTGTTACCATAATGCATAAATATGGTAGATTTATTGTTTTGAGTGATAAGACTAGTGGGCATTCACCTGATGGTAGTGATATGCCATGCCCATAAGAACAGCAACTAAACACACTTATATAGTACCGCTTCTGGACATGATATGTTATGTTCCGTTACCCAGTTGTTATGCTGGTTACTGTGCCTTTTGAACTGGAAGACTTGACTAATTTGACATATACACTACCTAGCCGTTATGAGTGTTGTAAAAGAATGTTAGTTCTGCCCATTCTTACTTTAATACCTTACTACCTGATGATCTGACAAGCACTACCTTACGGCTTCCGATAATAAGCAATAACCTGTCGGCTTACGTCTACCGTTTTGATTAGTGTTGTTATAATTTTATATCACAAGACTATATATATAAGCTAATTAAGATAAAGAATCGTGTTAAGCACCTACACAATAGCAAAGAAGTAAGCACTCTATACATATATATATATATCTAACCTTCTATGTTATATGTGCAACCGAGATGTCGATCATTAAGCAATACTTTAGGTATGAATACGCAATAACTACGGCACCATTTCCTCGCTATGAAATTTTTAAGGCTTTGGTATATGGATATAACCTTCTTTTTTGGGATATATTGTCCGAGTTAATAAGCACCGCTTAGTCACCCTATTAGCTGAACGAGCGTGACTCACAGACACACAGTCGTCTCGCTCTGCTGGTCACCAATCGACGCGATTTTTTGCGTGTCGTTCGTTTCATAGATCATCAATGAGACTTTTAACCATCTCTGGAGCTATTTTACTTTTACTTCGAGAAACTTTCCCTTTGGCCATAAATTTGATCTTGAACACTGTCATCGTGTTTTATGTGACTTGATGAATGATACAACGATAACTTATTAGACGACCCGATTAGTGTAGTGGTTACTGAATGTGTTTCTTGTGCTGGAGGTTTGTTGGTTCGATTCTCAGATAGAGGAATGTTGTATGATAAGGCGAGGTTATTTGAGGCGACGATATACTATTTACAATTGTCATTTCATCAAAACCATTTACGAGTATAATGCATTAAGATGCTTATTCTTTCAGAGGACACGGAAATTCCACGAAACTAGTTATCTTTTAGGTCTTAAGGTGTTACAGATGGTTATGACTAAGTGAGTGACGTCACTAATCTTGAATTATCCACCACTGAATTCGTCATCGTACAGGATATAGTGAGTTAACCGCCTTCGTGGACTAGTGGTATTGACCCTTGCTTTACGAACTGCAGGTCGTGGGTTCGAATTCTGTGGAGGAACAACTTTGTGGTATCGTTATTGTCTGGTTGGTTATTCATAGTGATCAAGCGGTCGTTATTGTATGTCAATGCCCTCAAATTTACTGGCAACTAATTCATCTATCGAATACAGTTAGCCATTTGGGTTGTGTAGGTAAAACTATATGGATTAGAAGCCGACCCACAATAACTTGGGGAACTGCCTAGAAGAAAGACAGGGTATAACGAGTTATTAGTTATTATACGACTGGCTCCGTAGCCTAGTGGTAAGGGCGTGTGCTATAAAAATCGGAGGTCGTGGGTTTTAACCCTATGGGGACTCAACAAAATTTCATTGTTGTTTCGTAGTTGGTTAGGAGAATTTGGGCCGATCACCCAAATGTCTAAAAAGTAAGATGATCCATGCGTCAACGTTAATTTTAATATCACTTTAGCAGAATGTCATCTAACACTTAATATACGTTGTTAAGCGTGTCATCATCATCATCATTATCAGCTTGTGAAAGTCCACTGCTAGACATAGGCCTCCCCTAATACACCCCTATCCATTAGGGGGTTTTGGACCGTATCCCACCACGCTAGTCCAATGCGGGTTGGTGTGTGGACCGACTTTTTACATGCCCATCCGCAGCATGGATCATATTTTTTCAGGCAATTGGGTGATGGCCCCAAATTGAGATGAAAATGAAACAACAATGAAAATTTGTTAGTCCCCGCAGAATTTTACCCCACGACCTCCGGATTCTAAAGCACACGCCCATACCACTAGGCTACGGAGGCAGATAAGCGTGTACCAGTTCTTATTTCCTTAATCAAATAATAATCTTTCTCAGCTCGGCTTCAAGGTCTCTTTTTCCATTATTTTTTTCTCAAGTCGTCAATGTTATCGGAACTGCTCCAATACTTTGATAGGAAACAGGTGTCCCGCTATACATTGAATACGTGATCGTACAAGTCGTGCGTTTTGTTCAGTCGAACAATGGGTCAGTGGACAATGCGTGCCTATTAGCACATTCTTACATAATTATAGGTATCAGAGCTTTAACTGCGTCGCATTAAGATTTTATTTGTGTTCCAATCTCATTTGTTGTGGCGTTGTGTTATAAAGTACTGATAAGCTATATATATGAAAGAGATTCCCGCCTATATATTGACTCGTCACGATATCTCTGGAACCATAAGGCGTAGCGACTTGAAATTTGGTAGGAATATTCCTTTCGCCGAGTAGGGGTCAGCTAAGAACGGATTTTACGAAATTCCACCCACAAGGGGGGTTGAGGGGTTGCTAGTATATGATAAAGGAATCATAAATTTTATTTATTTGTATAGGTTGTCACCGAGTGATAGTCGATTGGGAAAACCGTAGATCTCGGGTCGGGTTACATCGTTCATTTAGTTCTAACTATAACTTGCCTAAATTATATGCTAACTTATGCTACGAGTATTATATATGTATAGATACATTCAATTATGTTTACAAAACCAGATTCCAATAGATTTGAATTTTAGTTAGCGCCTCCCACGACTTGCCTATCGTACTCGATGACGTCATAGCGTAGTCAGTCATTTCTTTGCTTAATAATATACAACCTTAATTGTAGTGGGTTTACTGTTTACAGTGAATCGCCGAGAGCAGTAGTTTATTAGTGGAACGGTTGTTTTTGAAGTTAGGAATGCGTGACACCCATAAATAGAGGAATGTATCTCCGTGTCTTTATGTAAGTGCATTATTAGACTTCCATTTATGTTGTATCAAAGTGAAAGTGAAAACGCTTTCATATCGATACCTGTCCGTGAGTTATAGTATCTGAATAAAATGTTGCTTTGTGATAAAATTGAATCACTTATAAAACTTTATGATGATTTTTATTATCGTGCTTTTTTACAACCATAGGTTTACCATAGTAGAGAGAGATAACAATATTTATATACTGTTCTTTTTACGTGGATGTCACCCTAGACTCGCCCGCTTATCCCCTATAATAGACGTTTTTCCGCGGAGTATCTGGCTACTTATTTCTACGATCTAAAGAGTGTACTGCATTCAAATAATAATATTAGGTATATAGAACTTTGCATACGATGACCTTGATAATCGGTACTGATATTTTACATACACATTAGACTTTTTTTACTTGCTCTATCTAACATGAAAACGATGTTTTTTCCCGGTAGGCTTCGAACCCACCATCTCCGGTTTATAACGTTAACATCATCCGTTTCATTCTGCTGTGGCTACTCGATGACTGATGGATTTACATGAACTTGATTATATTCTCACACGAAAAAATCTCTTGTTTGTGTAATCATTGTTCCTTGCGTGAATTGAATTGAAGTAAATACACTCGGGGGCAAGCTACAAAATGGGTCACTAACTACTGTGCCGTCGGTGTTGTAGATGAAAACGAAAGCTAACTTCCTCACTGGCGCGTCCGCCCGTAAATTACCTGGAAGTCGTAATACGTTTTGCGGAATTTGTATTCTTTTACTCGGTATCTGTAATATTTTAAATGGTGTTTGTAATATTATTAGACTTTGGCCTTATTTTGGGTTATTGTCCGGATTACGATGTTTATGTTCTCTGTTATTACAGTTGTAATAAGACGGTTTGTTGTTACTGTTTTATAGACTTTTTATTTTTATTTGGTAATCTATTTTAATATTATTTATTAGCTATCTGTTTATAATTTGTTACACTATGGGTTCAAATCGTATACTGATGGTTTTGAGAGGCTTGTAAGGTCTTTATCGAGAATATATTAAATAGCGTCAGCTTATAGAGACAAAAGAAAAGTTCAAAAGAGATAACTTATTCATGTAATCGTTAGTAATTAGCTATAGTTGGGGTAATCTTAAATATAAAAAACGCGTCGTATCATTACCATTATATGTCCTACTTTTTCTTACTTGATACCTTTTTTTATTTATAACTATTTGATACTGAAAATTTGTACTACCGTTGACCTTCGCAGTCGTTCGCACGCAACTTTGCTCGTTGGTATTAAGCCGCGGCGATTACTCAGAAGTGATCACGCCACCACCATCACGCCCACGGGTGAAACGTACACGGTAAGTGTGCCTTATGGCTCAGTGGGTCTCGCCCTGTCGGGGGTATTCAGTTCGATTTTCTGTCTTAATTTTTTTATTCAGATATTGGTAATTGCTATTTTGATTTTGTAAAAGTTATTGATACAATTTCGATGTTCACGAACAGCTACTTACAGTAACATATCCTTAAATATAAATTATTGAAATTATGTATATTTTAACTTAAATTTGTAACGAATGAACTTTCATTGAATTTGAAGTATTAATATCTTATTTCTCTTTGTTTTGGCTTGTATGGAGTTGAATAAGACGGACTAATACTTTTAACTTCATCTAATGCCATTCGAAATACGAAGCTATATATGTATATATATATTTTATAGCTCTATATATTTTAAACTTTCTTCGTCCTTTAAAAGGTATGTATTATTATTCACGCGAGCTTTTCTGGCGATCGCTCGATCTCTATCAATTTTGGCCATGACCAGATGTGCAACACCCAAATTAGACATAGAATTCATTTAAAACATGTAAACTATAATGATAAAAGAGTGTCGTATGTATTGCGTAAATGTTAGTTGGTTGTGACTCAGTGATTCAGATCACGGGGACGTTTCTTAAATGTTGCGCGTGTCGCATCTCCGTTGCTATAGATTACGTTGTTTATATCAATTCTATATCATGAGTGGTTCTGGTATATTAAGTAACTTAGTAAATTTCTGTTCGGAATCTAAACCTTGGCCTTCGATTTCTATCTTAAAAAGAATGTGTAGCGAATGTAATAATGAGATAACACCCCCGCTTGTTCCTACATATTGCTACTTAGTGCTGTTTTTGTGATAAGCGGCTTAATAACTTTGTTGGTATGCATAAATGGATATTTTTCATTGAAGATCGAGAAAAAGGTCTATAAGTAATAACGTTAGGATTAAAGATTTTAGGTATGTTCAGGTGCGTGGCATTTTTCCTAGTAGCGTCGAAGGTCCAGTATTGTAACAGACTCTTAAGGTCGTATGGTCTTGGGTTTGAAACCTGCGGACAACCTTTTCGTCCTTGATTCCTAGTCGGTTAAGATAATGCGGGTTAATCATCCTATCAATCCATGCGTAAAAATCGGTCCTGCGACCTATCTCTCTCTGGTCTTGTGGGTTATCCGTCCTGTCGAACTGTGGGATTGAAGGATTGGGGAGTGCATCTGTGCTTGCGCGTACACTTGTGCACTATAATGTCTTTTGCGTAGATTACAGTAATCGTAATATAGATCATCCGCTGAGGTCGGAAGCTTTAAGGAAATTAATATTGTTATAAATTATACTTAGCTTCGATCATCACTGTACCCCACAAACGAGAGCATACCCTTGCATATATATATATTAAAATTAAATTATAGGTTTCACAGTTTGACCCAATACTTGCGACAACGCTTTGCCCATTCAAGTTACATTGAAATACCTTGCATAGATTCCAGTTCTATTGAGAACTTAGATTTGTTGTAATTTTTTTATTTGAAAAGCGTTTTGTTAGAAATTGTAGGTTTCTCGTTATTTTGTTAGAAAAATTACTCTTTAAATCGGTACTTTAAAAACCTCGTGTGCGGTATTACGCTAGGTTCAATAACCGTGTAAACAATTGCGCAACCAGTCGACTTGGGCTTAACACTTTTCATGACCTAATTTATGGCCTTTTTTAATTGTATTTTGTAAGCTATTAGGCGTACTCTACGCCTGGGTCAGTGAACAGGAGTTGGCGTTATTTTATAAAAACTTTGCAGTATAATTACTTGTTTGGAATCATTAATCTTTTATAATTGAAGTTACAATAGGCCTACGTTAGTTCTTTTTATGGGACGTTAATGTAACATCATTCTTACAACTAGTACCACTAGGCCAATGAAGCGAAACGTCTGAAAATGTAGAGTAAAAATAAAATAATACGATGAAACATGTCATCATCATCATCATCAGCCTTTGATAGTCCACTGCTGGACATGAGGCTTCCTAATCTTCTATCCATTAGGGTTTTGACCATATCCCACCACGCTGCTCAATGCGGTTGATCGGTGGACCGCCTTTACATGCCCATCCGAGCATGGATCTATCTTACTTTTCAGACAATTGGGTGATCTGGCCCAAACTGTCTAACCAACAGGAAAAAATACGAAAATTCTTTAAGTCCCTGCAGATTCGAACACGACCTCCGGTTTCTAAAGCAACGCCTAACACCATCTAGGCTGCAGAGTATATAACATGCATTTGGTATTATTCGAAAATGTTCATTGTCTTTATTGTTTCATATTCGTGTCATTTTTTTAATATCCTGATCTTCGTAATACATACTCGTTTGTTGGTCCATGAATGGAAAGCGATTGTTTATATCGTAAGAGCAGTTGTTTTATTATCTTAATTTGAATTTTGACAGTTATTTTGATTAGTTTTTCTTTAAATCGATAGGTCACTGCTAGAGGAATTGTTTAACGTATATTGCTCTAACGGAATACCCATTTGAATGTTGAAAGTGTTTCTCATCTTTGTCATACGTAACTTCTTTGTGAAACGTATTAAAGTGATGCTTCTAATGATTCAATTACGAAATGTATGTAACATTTACTATTACAATAAGCACGACGTGTACGTGTATAGTGTTGCTTGCTTTGAATAAGCAATGACAATTGAAATAATCAAATAGTAAAAGTATAGGTACATAATTCCCTACATAGTATAAACCAAAGTCGCTTTCTCTGTCCCTATATCCCTATGTATGCTTAAATCTTTCAAACTACGTAACGGACTTCGATGCGGTTTTTTTTAGTAGATAGAGTGATTAAAGAGGAAAGTATATATGTATAGCACATGCTTAATATCGTAGGTATATTTTCTATCAGCGTAGCTCCATGCGAAGCGGGGTCGCTATTTTTTTTTTAGCATACGCGAGGACGAGCAGTTGGGCCACCTGATGGGAAGTGGTCACCGACACCCATAGACATTGGCAATACCAGTGGTATCGCCAACGCGCCGCCTACGTGAGACATAAGATGTTAAGTCTCGTTTGCAGTAACATACGCTGGCTACGGTGCCCTTCAAACCGGAACACAGCAGTGCTTTCACACTACTGCTTCGCGGTAGAAATAGGCACACTTTCCAGCGGCCTTGGTCACGGGGTAGACTGAGATGTCATGCGTCTTGTTGCTAGTGCTGGAGTCCTTTCATTCATTGATGTGTAGTATTCGCGTAAACAAAATGATTATTATTTATCTAGGTACGTAAATTGCAACATTTTTTGTATCGCTGTTTCTTAGTGTGTTAACACGCGATACAGGCAATTATTATAAAAAAAAATATAGAGTGAATTTAAAAGCCCCTACTTTCCACAGCTGTTTATTTCAAAATATACATCGGCTGATAAAATAATTCTGCCTATGAGACACTCGTTGCCACAGCTTGCTAACCACATGGTGTTTGTTAGGAGGGCATTTGGCGCTGAGCAAATTTCATGTTTTGTCGACCGTTTTGACATTGGACATGCCAACGCGGTTTATGATGGCGTGGTGGTCGTGTCGATGTAAATTTACAAAACTGTGGTGTGCCATAAGCTTTAAGTCCCGCCTTTGTACATGATGTGTACATAAAGTGTATAATAAATAGAAATAAAGATAAGCCAAATGAGAAATAGAACGCGAGTAAAGTTCTTATAGTAGGATCAATCAATAGCAATTGATGGATCGATTACGTGGTCTATTGGTATTGGCCCTTGCTTTATAAACCGGACGCCGTGGGTTCGAATACAGCGGAGAAACAACTTTGTGTTATCCTTGTTTTCTGGTTGGTTAGGACAATTCCGGGCGATCACACAATTGTCTGAATAATAAGATGATCCGTGCGCCGGATGGGCCCACCAACCCGCATTGGTGGGATATTGTCCAAAAACCTCCGAATGGAGAAGGCGTGCATTAGGAAGGCATATGTCCAGCACTGGACTAATACAGGCTGATGATGATAATGATGAAAAATACATACGTATGTGACGTTATTAACTATTATTGTAGAAACTAGATGATTCATAAATACATGAACTTAATTTTATATTGTTAATAAACAGATACAATCATCCAGACACGAGGTAAACATTGACTATCACACAATATTTTTCCCGTGGTGAGGCTTGAACCCACACCCTATGGCGTGACAGTCATGGTCACTAACCACTACGCCAAGCGGGCCGTCATAGCATAACTCATAATAAACATATTTTCTTTCTTTCTCCATAGCAACGAAGCAGCGCTGTAAAGACGTAGTGAAATATTATTTTCCTTCGGAAAACTCGGATCTCTATCGGAATACATTGACACCGAAACTGCCAATGAACGATCGTATTAAATGTGTGACATTTTTCAAATCCAATAATATGAAACTTTATTGTTTAATGTCAAATGTCAAAATGAATAATGCCGTTGTATAACATAGAGATGTATTGGTACTGAAGCTATTTGACGGAGCACGATAATTATGAACTTTTTTTGAAAAAAAATACGAAGCAAAATCTTTTATCAATATATCTGTACTAACATATTATTGGTACAAATGGTAAGCTATCGTAAATAATCCTACAATAAATACGTTTGAAGTTGATGACGTTATGACTTCGTACAATACATCGATACTTATCGTCAACGATTTAGTTGACGTTTCATTAATGAAAAGGGTTACAATGTTTCTTAACTATACACTTTAGTATGGTACATCAATGAACAAGGCGTCTTTCAAACAAGCACACCATTATAATCGCAAATAGAAGGGTATCAAGACACATGGGCGTACATTTTAGACTGAATGAACCACGTGACGTCAATATGAGCGTCTGGAAAGCATATGTCCTCAAAGGGTGTTTGAATAGGGGAGGTAATTTATAATATACAAGCTACGTCTCGTCATAGAATTGTGATAACTTGTATTTCATATTTTATTCCGATATATATTACTGTAAAGTTTCAAACCAATCCTTAACGTAGTCTTAGTTTTAGCAACAAACGAACGTTCTGGAAAATTGTACGATAACAGTCTTTTTCCAAGCCTAATATCGTATATAATCTCTAGTATGATATATGTCGCTTATGTATACATATGTACCAAGGATACTGGCATAGCTACTCGAATCGGCAAGCTGAAGTGGCAATGGGCTGGCCACATTTGTCGCAGACCCGATAATCGCTGGGGCCAGCGGATTCTGCAGTGGACACCATGCGTTTAGCAAACGATGTATAAGACAAATGGTTGCATGCGGCCGAAGACTGGGCCAAATGGCGCGCCTTGGGTCCTTTGTCCAGCAGTGGACTTCCGCAGGCAATTTATTGATGGATCGATTGATTGATTTATTGATGTATACATGAACGCCGTCTCACAAGACAATTAAAAGTGGTATTTAATAAAAGCCTATTTAAACTATTGTAGCCAAAACTCATCGCATATTCGATCGTCATGAGCGACATTGTTTTGTTGCTACAATTTTTTTTATTTTATATAAATAACTTGGAAACAGCAACATAAAATAGCATACGTCCGCTGAATGTGAAGCGACGGTTTTCACCGCGTAAGGAGCCAGGCTAAATTATCAATCACAACTGACAGTCAGCACTTAATATATGCACTTATTGAATATCCTAAACAACACTAACTTAATTGTACAAGATTTTCTATTTCTCGTCTTCTGCTAGCATCACGGGATCAGCTTCTAATTCATCATTGGCGTCTCATCTCCTGAACCCTCAGGGCTATCTACATTTGATGGATGAGTAAGTTGTCAGTACATCATAAACAAGATTACCGTGAATGATTTTTTACGTGCCCATCCGATTCATGGATTATCTTACTTTACATAAAATTAAGGGATCGACCCAAATGGTTCTAACTAACCAGAAAATAAATCAGTGATATCCTTTCTCAATGTCTAAAAACTGTCGCCTTCAACTTAATTGATCGTTCAATCATACAGTTCAACTTATATAGTATTGTAAATCTATCCTCGCTTCTGTATCTATTTGTTGCCACTCGCGTCTATAATTACACTGTGTCGATTGCATTATATATAGTACGTGACCGATTTTGTATTTCCTGTAACTGTGTAGTGGTGGGTGCACGATGGAGTTGTCGTACGCTCGCATTACAATACATATATATATATAAATTTAATATATCATATATTACGCGCCCCTGTTTTGTCAAACTGATGGAACGTATCCGGTTTGAATGACCTGTGGGTATGTTGGTTTAGTAGCGTAGCGTCCGTCCTGGCTGTGAACTGGTGTCAATTACTTTACACTTTAAATGTGATTTTAAAGGTTATTTACCATTTTGTTACAGATTGAGTAGGTGCTAGTAGATATTTCTCTATATTTTTTAGTATTCTAAAGTATGTATCAAAGGTAGCCTAAAGTACTCAGTGAAGATGTAGCTTTGTAACGGCGTAAGAATTTTAGTTTTTTTTTTATTTTATCAGTTTAAGATTTTTTTTTAGTTTTTCGTTACACACACAAAAATTTTCAATGAATTTTGTTTAGTTACACGACTTCCGGATTTGATGTGCTGGATTTAATGTAAACAAATGTAAAACTATTTTGCACAAAAATGTCCTAAGATCGTATCGGTCCACAATCGCGTGGCGAGTGACGTTTGACCGTAAAAAGCAATAGCAAAGCCTCACGTTTTAGTCTACATAACTTTTAGATCACATTTGGATCTAGTATACGAAGTATATATATATATATCAACTGCCTCCGTAGCCTAGTGGTATAGGCGTGTGCTTTAGAATCCGGAGGTCGTGGGTTCGAATGCGGGGACTCAACAAATTTTCATTGTTGTTTCCTAGTTGGTTAGGGCAATTTGGGTCGATCACCAATTTGTCTGAAAAGAAAGATGATCCATGCGTCGGATGGGCATGTAAAAAGTCGGTCCACCAACCAACCCGCATTGGAACAGCGTGGTGGGATACGGTCCAAAAATCCCCTAATGGATGGGGGTGTATTATGGCCTATGTCCAGCAGTGGACTATCAAAGGCTGATGATGATATATATATATATAGATCACAAATTAACAGGACATAAATGCGCCATGGTGCATTGAGAATTGTTTCCAAAACCTTGCATTATGCTTTTGAAACGGGTTGTAAGACTGGTAGCATAGTCTCAGGGTGGTGAGTGAGTTTGTGAAGTGTTGAGCATTTAATTTGTAGGGTAAGGCGTGTCGTTAACCGTCAGGTGAACGTCCCGTCGGTCTGCGTCATAACCCGGGCATTGAACGTAGATGGACCGGACCTGTCATAGCCGGATAGCTGAACCCGGTCGATTCAATGACCGGACGAGTGGCGGATCATCCGGATCGAAGCTTTGTCCGGTAATTGACCGGCTGATTCGATTTTCTGTAATTGTTTTACTACACTGTGTTTATTAGGTTAATACTTCGTTTGTCTAATTATTGGATTCAGACTGGTTAATGGATAAGCAACAACAAAAAGTGTATGACTTTTTCCGAGATTTTATTATGAGGTCAATGATCTGTACTTGACGAGCGAAAATGAGGACTTTTCTATTTAAACTGGGTGTAGGTTTTCTTAACAAATTCCATAGTTTATAGAGAATATAGTAGATAGTCCTGTCTCTGTTCGGTCGAAACGTTATCTCAAATTACCTTACTAATAATAAAAAAATACATCATCATCAGCCTGTGTTAGTCCACTGCTGGACAAAGGCCTGCCCCAATGCACGCCTTCTCCATTAGGGGGTTGTGAACCGTACCACCACGCTGGTCCTATGCGGGTTGGTGCGTGAACCATTTTATATGACCATCCGACGCATGTATCGGCTTACTGTCCTAACCAACCAGAAGATAACGATAACACAAAGTTGTTTCTCCACGGGATTCGAACCCACAACCTCCGGTTTTTAAACCAAGGGCCAATATCGCTAGGGCACGGAGGCGGTTAACCTGAAAACAGTAGAAGTGCAATTGCAACGTTTAAGAAACACGCTCTTAGGTTTTTTATTAATCTAATCGAAATATTTTTCGACTTCATATATTTATAGGTCTGCAGCTTGTCTACGAACATCGTTTAAATATGCACAATAATTAATTGACAACTAGCTGTGTATGTAAGTGAATCACTACTTAGTATAATCGCTTTCTCTGTCCCTATATCCCTATGTATGCTTAAATCTCTAAAACGAAAGTTTATTCAGATAATTCATGCATAATATTGTAGAGAAAAGCTGATAAATTTATATATTTTTCCATAGATTTTACAGATATCAGTATTGCACCCGTGCGGAACCGGGGCGGGTCACTAGTCAAGCATAAGTTAAACCTAAGTACGCTCTCCATTAGTTAAGTTATGCGTCAACTTGTCGTAAGCCCCCACGCGTAGGTTGAAAAGGCGTGGGGGGAGGGGGGACTGTCTGCGGATTCGAACCCGACGCCGGCGTAATATTAATCCCGCTCGCAGCCATAACACCAAGACTGGGGCTGGAAGGGTCCTGATAATTTTAGGGTTCCCTGTGGCAGTATCGAGTTAGGACCGTCTGAATATCGTAATTAATTAAGATTATATACACCTATATTATTTTACGGTGTACTAGCGGTCGGTCCAAATAATTTATTTCGTTTGATTTATACATACATTACAGAGCTTACTGGCTGACTGACTGTAACCTTGAAAGCATATTGTGGATAATTGAACGTGATCGAATCCTTTAAAAGTAGTATTTAACTTATCCTTCTTTTATTAATAACTAGCTACCCGCCCCTGCTTCGCACGGGAGCTATACTGATAGAGAATATACCTACAATATTAAGCATGTGTTGTACACATAAATCTTCTTCTTCAATTACTCTATCTATTTAAAAAAAACCGCATCGAAATACGTTACGTAGTTTAAAAGATTTAAGCTTACTTAGGGACATAGGGACAGAGAAAGCGACTTTGTTTTATACTATGTAGTGATGACATAGAATATCTCTGTTTACAGACACACATAATATAAACTCTAAATAATGCACGCATTGTATCAGCGAAGTATATTCAGGACCAAAGTAGAGGGTTTCATGCGCTCTTATTCGGTTAATATTAATGAATAATTTTCTATATCATTACAACGGAGCTAAAATTCTACTTTTTTACTTTGAAATGTCACTGAGTTGTTAATCATTGTTAGACAAATATCAAGTAAAGGCCATACATACGACATAACTCATTTCTATGGGTTATATTGTATTCTTGAATTATATCTTTTATTTGCCTTGCATACATCATCTTACTTTTCAGACAATTCGGTGATCGGCCCAAATTGCCCTAACCAACTAGGAAACAACAATGAAAATGTGTTGAGTCCCCGCAGGATTCGAACCCACGACCTCCGGTCTCTAAAGCACACGCCTATACCACTAGGCTACGGAGGCAAAAAACCCCCTAATGGATAGGGGTGTATTAGGGGAGGCATATGTCCAACAGTAGACTGTCAAAGGCTGATGATGAAGATATTCCTTATAATTTCTAACGAAAGCTTTAGTCGTTTTACTGCTATCATTCTTAAACATGAACACTCTTGATGAAAACATCTGAGAAGATAAATAAATTAGATCTGTCCGTACGGAACCATTCGTTTATAATCATTCGCCATTGAATCCACTCCAGACAGCCGAACGGAAGGAGTCCCGCGGTCTGTCTGTCTGGTCGGTTCGGAGGTCGATGGCACCAATGTCTAATCGCTGATGCGATACTTCGATACTTGTGTTTTAAGTATCGCGATTTAATTACATAACTTGTATTTGCCAGGCCCGGGTAGGGATTATTGTGAAAATGTGAAAAACATGGTAATTAAGAGATGTCATGCATTATTTTTGTTCATTCATCATCAGCCTGTATTAGTCTACTGCTGGACATGGGCCTCCCCTTCTACACGCCTTCTCCATTAGGCGGTTTTTTTAACCCCGCCACGCTGGTCCGATGCGGGTTGGTGAGTGGACCGACTTTTTACATGCCCATCCGACGCAATTTATATTTAAAATTCTTCAAGTGTTTTTTCAATTAAAGAGGAGCAGATATCCATTACACATACACAAATCTTTTATCTCTTATAAGGCAATGTATACGCTTTTACAACCAACTACCAGAAAACGTTCAGCTATTGTCTGTTAATAAATTTAAGAAACTCGTTAAGGGTCGTTTGTGTGTGAATTATTGTTGTTAAGTCTACAATAATGATAAATCTTGGTAATGAACTGGGTGAGGCTACTTCAGTGTCAAAAAACGTGATGTATTGTTTTTTTTATTTTGTAAACAATTTATTGGAAAAGGAAAAAGAAAAAATTCCCACTGAGTTTCTTACGCCGGTTCTTCTCAAATCAGAGCCTTCCATTTCCGAAGCGGTGGTAGATTAATTGATGAACAGTAAGAAATTGTAATGCTTCTATATTGGATAAAGATATTTGACTTTGGCACTATCGCATTTATGATATTAGTACCTCTTCATTGCTTTATGCTGCTCTGTTTACATCAGTTCCGTTTCTTATTCGGTTCTAATACAGTCATTTGTATTCACAGTATTTATCACGACTCCACCCTAATCTATAAGCGTAGCTGTATCTTCATGATTGAAAGTGGCGAAGACGCGATGTCGACACGCCGACGAAAGCGTGAACCATTGTGCTCTACCCTATCCCTTCTTACTTACCCTTTCCCCTTCCTCTACCCTTCCATTGTTCCCCTGCTCCCGCTGGATTAGCGTCGCGCAAAATAGTGATAATGACAGGTTCCTTTCCTTGCCCTTTTCAACTTGCCCTATCCTCTGACTAGCCAATGAATCTTACAAAATTTCTGTGCTGATTAATGGTCTATGTTTATGTTGTGTTTATTTATTTAATCGTACAAATGATAAGAATATGCGGTTGCTATTACATTTTATGGCTATGGCTCACAGTGTCAGAGGTGTGGCAGTCAAATGAACGTCTAGTTACTATTATTACTTGTTTGGCAGATCAGAAATCCTCTTATTTTATTGCACATAAAAACAATGATTAGTTCTTTCATATGATATGCTAATTAGTTTATTTTAATTGCTGGTAATTATTTTTAAGGGGTTAATTTTTATGGTACGCGGATGTCGTCTCGCACTCAATTAATTGTATAACTATGTTATTCCCAAGCATGACTGCCCTCTGTTAGGACGAAATAGTTTTTTTAGTAAAGATTTGCTCATAAGAAATGCAGTTTAAGACGCCACAAATCCAGTCGCGTCGCTATGGCATAGCATGTTGTCTCGTTCGCCCAGCAAATACGCTGGCTAGGATGGCCTTCAAACCGGATCACGGTGGTGTATTCACGCAACTGCCTTGCGGTATAAATTGCATCTTCCTTGTCGGCTCCTTGTAAAAAAACACCTATGACCTTTATAAATTGTCTACACACTGCTGTTTTTTGGGAGAATCTCGGTAGTCTCGACGTTAGCATTTTAGAAAGATCAGGCTTTGCATGTGCAATTACCGTCCGCATATAATATCTGCACGAAGAGGTAAACATTAAAACGCGTACAGTGGAGAATGTTTCTTTGGAAATAATAATCGTTATGTACGTTTGAGAATCTGGTTTGAAGTGGTTAACGGATAACCAAGTCCAGACATGACTGGTAAGGACGGCTTGAGTCTTCGAGATTCGTTCTTTGGGTCAGAGGCGCTCTTGAGTTATATTACGGCCATTGTTAACTTTAAATAAGTCAATTAAGGACAAGGTTAGTTCAAAGGATCCTTCCTTTGTGGGATTAACTATAGAAATGGAGGAAGAACATTAAGGTAGCTTATGTATAAATATATTATCATTGTGCTCGATTAAAATTTGATAATTTAATTTGATTTAAACTAGAGCAAAAATAATGTTTAATATAAATCGTCAATGTTGACATTATCCCAACATGACTGGTCCAATGCGGGTTGTTAGGTGGATTTACTTTTTACATGCCCATCTGACGATGGCATCATCTTACTTTTCAGATCAATCAGGTTGTTCAGGACCCTGAGGATTATCTAGAAACGAGAAACATAAGCTTAACATATGATTATCGACAAAATTATTTCCATTGGATTTGATACGCACAAGCTCGGTTTTAGTCTAGCTAGGCAATCACCTCTGGTCATCGGGGTGGAATATTTTTATATCATAGTTAATTAAAATATGTAATTCATGTGAACAAAATAGCATGTCAAACTGTATTGGCGTCGAGTCGTAAATCGCTCTTTTTAGAAAAGGAAATTGTAACTCACAACGACTTTTACATATGACTCAAATAAAAGATAAAATGGATATAAACAAGGTAATCAATAGCAACGAAGTGGTGTATTTCGTGTTGCGTTGTTATCAGTAGACTGTCGCTCAGTGACTGACGTCACTGTGACATTTTTTTTATCGGCTACACAGGCAGACGAGCAGTCGGGCCACCCGATGGAAAGTGGTCACCGAAGCCCATAGACATCGGCAATACTGGTATCACCAATGCGCTGCCTACCGTGATCTCGGTGACATATCATCAATAACAACGCTTGATGTATGATGGCACTTCTTTCCCATGATTTCCATTGCTTTTTCCTTTTTGTTCATCGCATTCAGCTGATATTAAGTGGTCAACGACGCCCGTAGACATCAGAATGTTAAGTCTCGTTTACCCAGTGAATACGTTGGCTGCGGTGCCCCGCGAATCGGAACACAGCAATGTTTTTTCACTAATGTTTTGCGGCAGAAATAGGCTCCGCGGTGTTACCACTCTCGATGCTTATTGCTTACTTTAATTGGCTTAGACTTTAGATTGGCTTAGGGGTACTGATAATGTCTGAACTCAGTTTATTTTAATTATATTTTTGTAACACTCTGTCACTATACATTGTTATATATATCCAGTATTTTAAATTTATTATTTAGTCAAAATACACGGCCGGTTTTATCGTTTATTTTTACTGCATACACGTATTTTAAGCGTCCAAGGGCACCACCCGATGACCTAGAAGTATGAGAGTTGCCGAGAAGAAAGGTGTACAGAAATTTTATTAATTTACGCGATAACTAAACAAGTTGAATACACTTTTTAGCCCTTTCATTTTGCGGCTTGGACTGAAAATAGTCGTTTAGTCTACCTTTGGAAAGAAAATATATGCAATATAGACTCGATAGTTCTGTATAAAGTGGATTAAATCTAGGTGGTAATGTAATAAAGGCAATGTGTACACAGCTGGATTTTTAAAGTGTTTTATGAACAGTGTAAATTATTTTACATATTTGGGAAAGTTTGTATATCTAATGAAGTAACTAGACGAGCAACACTCATAGTAATGTAGCGTATGAAACTATAAATACCGACTAGAACAAGAACTAGAAGACGTCGTATTTTACTTTTTATTGTGTTTACTCAAGTGGCCCTTCGAAGCTGATAGATCTGTCCTTTTTAAGGGATAGCCTGGGGTAGTACCACTACGGTGTCTATATCTAGGGTTTGAACAATGCTGATTAGCGCCACTACTGTCTTCTGATTTGAAAGGGGTCGAAGCCAGCGTGGTTACGGATTTGTGGCGTTTTACGCTGCTTTTTTTATGGGCAGGGCGTATTACCTTACTCACTATCATAATCGATAATAAAAAAAACTGTATCGAAGCAGTTTTCACCCTACTGCATTTTGAAAGAAATGGAAGCGGTAAGAGTCATGTAATTCTATAATCAAAATCTTTGGTAAGGAATTGTATTCAATAACTGTACGCAGAACGACTGGCATTTGACCTCTACAACCTATAGGGTCAACCACATTCGATGGATAGATTAGATATCAATACATTTTTTAACGTAGTATAATAAGCGTATATGTATATGATAGACTGCCTCCGTAGCCTAGTGGTATGGGCGTGTGCTTTAGAAACCGGAGGTCGTGAGTTCGAATCCTGCGGGGACGCAACAAATTTTCATTGTTGTTTCCTAGTTGGTTAGGGCAATTTGGGCCGATCACCCAATTGTCTTAAAAGTAAGATGATCCATGCGTCGGATGGGCATGTAAAAAGTCGGTCCACCCACCAACCAGCATTGGACCAGCGTGGTGGGATACGGTCCAAAAACCCCCTAATAGATAGGGGTGTATTAGGGGAGGCCTATGTCCAGCAGTGGACTATCAGATGCTGATGATGTGATATGTATATGCGTATACGTAGTATAATAAGCCCAAAAATGGTTTTGACAACCGGGATCGACTTATTACACGCCCATCCGACGCATGGATCATCACCTTTCAGACAGCTGGGAGCCATATTGTCCTACCACAAAACAGTTATAACACAAAATTGTTATCCCGCAAGATTCGAACTCACCGCTTCTAGTTACCGCGGACAAGCCAATTACGCTTTTATATTTTTATCAACAACATTTACATGTCTTTAGCGAGTTAATGTATATTCTGATAGGACATCTAAATTAGATTGTCAATACATCGACTACGTGGTACGGGATGTCAAATCGGGCCGAGTGATGAGATGAAATTTGATTTCAATACTGGCGTATATGTTATTACCCAATCTTGCTATGAGATTGCCAATTACAGCGGGGGCGAAAATGTCTCGAGAATTTTTGTCACTTTTATATTGATAGATGTAAGGGAGGAGTTATTTTCTGTCTGTATTTTGTTATTTTCACCTGTTGCTTGTAGACAGATGGCATTTTTACGTGTTTCGAAAGTCGTAATGAAAGGGGTATGGTTAGCTTGATTTATTATCAAGTTTGTAATATGCCCGTTTTGAAAATAATTCCAATAAAAGAAAGATAAAGATTTTATTAATATTTAGATCGTACGCAGTTGCTTTACATTTGTGAGTTTGTTGTGTTTCTACTATAAATTCGCATTAGTACTTTCTTATACTGCCGAAGTGTAGTAGCATTGGTTTGCGCTTTAGAAATGAACGTCGTGGGTTCGAATTCTGGTTGGTTTCGACTCAGCGGGCTGATCACCCAATCGCCGGCCACGTCCGATAGGCATGTTAAACGATTGTCTTGCGCCTGGTATCCAGTGGTGTCGGTTATTCGTCCCATCCGACCATGAGAGTAAAGGAAGAAAGACAGCACCTGGGTTTGCGTCTATACTTATGCACTAATATCTCCTGCCTAGGGAACTGATGTCTAACCTATATCGGCCGCTGTAGTTGAAATCGACTCGGACACCATTATTGTTATTATTTTTGGTCTCTTAATAATTATAACAGCAATATGTTACACAAAGCGTTATAACGCAGCGGTTATATGATCACAAATTAACTAGTTTCCACCAATAGTACGACAAGTGATTCTAAAGTGTCGTAGCAAAGTTCAATTTTCGATGACCGTTGTATATGTTAATGTCCTTTCGAGTTTCATTTAATAAGGAAGTCGTGTACCCGGTTTGTATCGGAGCAGTGGTGTACTTGTTGTTTTTGTTTTGTTCGTAACAATTTGTTGTGTATATCTGCGAGGAAAGAGATAGCACAACTTGTCGCTTCTCCTTTGGCGTACACCGAAAACTTTGGAAGTTTAGACGAATTAGGTCTGGATAGTTGCAAACGGAATAGTGGCATACATCTACTGATCTTTTTGATAATTTCCTTTTCATCATCATCATCATCTGCCGTGTAATGCACGCCTTTTCCATAAGGGTGCTTTTAGACAGTATCCCACAATGCTGGTCCAATGCGGGTTGGTGGCTGTCCTAACCAACTACGAAACAACAATGAAAATTCTGTGTGTCCCCGGAAGTTTCAAACCCACCAACTGCTGTTTCTAAAGGACACGCCCTTACCACTAGGCTACGGAGGTAGACATTTTTTTAACTTCTTATTAAATTGATATTGTGGGTATAAATGGCGACTATTGTCAGCTCCAGTACTGTTTTGAACAAGTATGGCACATGAATATTTGTATCCTAAAAAAACGCCCTAAACAGAAAGTTGAGAGGCTAAACAGCCTCCGTAGTCTAGTACGGCTTGCGTTTTAGTAACAGTAGGCCGTGGGTTTGAATCCTGCGGATATTGTACTATTTTTGATTGATCGCATTCGGTAAGACCTATGCGGCCTGATCACACAATTGCTTGTGAAGCAAGTTGATATATGATTAGGATGATTATATCAGTGTCAGTTGATTGACTGATCTTTCTCCTATCATGTCGGTTATCCGTCCCGTTGGGCATTGAGAGTAAAGGAAGAGGGAGTGAACCTACGTTTGCCCGTACACTTGTGCACAGTTGGCTGATCGTTAATATAGATCGACAGCCGTAGACTTAATCGATTTGGAGGACATTATTTAATGTGGTGAAAGGTATTTTCGACACAGATGCGTACAATCTTCTGCTAAACTATGCCATGTCGACTTTCTAATACGAGAAATGCAGAAAAAACACCAAACCGGTATCGAAGTTGACGCCGGTTTCGAACCTTGTACCGTTTCCGTTTGAATTGGATTCGCTTAACCTGTTGTGTAGCCGTTCTCGAGTATAATTTTATATAAATGCTAAAGATAAGTTCAGATATAAGCTGCATCTTCTTGTCCTACTAATCGAATAGTAAAAGTTTGCTATGTGATTAAAATTAAATTTGTGACATTTACGTTTAGGTTCTCAGTTATGCACTATTTCTCGCAATATCTATGTGACTTATTAAAAAAAAAGTTTCTTACTTAATATGATATATGATTTTATAATAAACTAGCAACCCCCCAACCCCCCTTGTGGATGGAAATTCTTAGCTGACCTTTACTCGTCGAAAGGAATATTCCTACCAAATTTCAGTCGCTACGCGTTCCACTGTCGTTCCAGAGATATCGTGCAATATATAGGTGGGAATCTCTTCTATATATATATATATATATAGAGATATGGGATACAATTTCATCAGTAGCCTCTGACAGTCCACTGCCACTCATTGCCACTTGCCGCGAACTTGATTCGGCATCTGCCGAAGATTGGCATCCACCTGGTGGAGGTCAACCAACTCTCCGTCTTCCAGAAAGCGGCTTCTACTCCAGAACCTTATTGGCATCGGGCATCCGTTCTTCTGACCGACCCACTGCCACTTGAACGAGCTTATCCTATGTACTCTGTGTGTGTCGATAACTTCTTTGACGGATGAATTTGTTACGGATTTGATGCGACAAAGACACTTGGCGCGTTTCATGGCACGTTGACCGACGGTAAACTTGTGAACCAGTTCTCCAGTTAAAAGCAATGGGTTACAATTTATTAAGTTTATAAATATAGTGTGGTTTAGTAATTATATTAAAATTAAAGCACATAAAGTCGCGTTCAACTAGTAGTAAGTATTACACAGATGTTTTTGTTTAATCAAGTATATTCCTATCTTATACAAGCAATATGCGCGATCTTTACAAGATTTCGATAGTTTCAAACTACATCGCTTAACACAGTGCGATAGCGGCGTACGTGAACGTGACTATCTAACGTCGATGACGCTCCACTTGGGGCCATATTCGATCTAAGTGGAGCACAGTGGAGCGGACTAGAGCACAGTGATGCAGAGTGGAGCCACTCGAGCGTCCGCTTCGGATATTGAAGCCGATGCCAGCGTCAGTCACCCCTCTCAGACCACTCGTGCCCCTTGCGCCCTTGTTGTGTCATGATTCCGTGACGTTGCTATCGTCTGGATCATAAGTATAGATAAAGGCCCTCGAGGGCGCAAGTCATGATCTATTTATGGTGTTAAGACCCCATACATGTTTAGACACATGCCGAATTTGAGGGTTTTGGAGGGCTATGGAATAGATGCCATCAAAGTATAACAATATAATTATGTTTTTAAAGCGATACGTCTTTTTTTACAAGAGAACTTTTTGGGGTAGTACCATCACGGTGCCTATTTCTGTTGCAATTTAACTAAATGTTACAGATTGAGAAATTGGTAATTATTAAAGATGACAAGAACATGTAAAGAAGGACATGCATATAGACAGGGTGTTAATAGACGTCCCATCTAAAGTCTTAAAGTATTTTACTCAATTGTTTATTGTACTTCGTTATTAAAATTATTCAGCATGGTTGGCAACGAACTAGAAACACAGTCAATACACCTTTATTACAATGTTGGTAACATTCAATTTACGCAATCCCTACGGCCCCAATAAGGGTACGTAAGGGAAATCCGAAACGACCGATGGGTAATCAAAAAAACCAACGGTTTTCCCTTACTCGAATCGCTTTTGACGGGGATGTTTGCAAACGTGGTGACAGTCTTCTTGATATGGCTTTTGCTGTCAATTTAGTGGTCGTATCTTTTAATATTAAACATTGGTTGAAGCAACGAGATGAGCTGGAGGTTCTTCTGATGCCTAGTCGTACTCCAAAGGACTCAAGGTCATTTTGTGAAGGTCAGTAGGGTGATATTGCGTCCTTTGGAGCAGCTGCCCTAGGGATCTGTGTCAGAAGCAAAGGTTATGATTGATGTTCACTCCTATGCACCCTGGTCTTCAACGAGTTTTCGGCTGGCTTTCTTGACTCTTTTGCAAGTTCCCTCCGGAAGTAAATAAGATATATAATTTATGTATTGGCGGGTCTTATATTATACAGTGAGGCGTTTGCATTGAGAAGTAGTCACAAAAGTTCCTTACCAATCAGTGGTCCTTCAACGTAATACATGGCAGTTCTATTAGTTGCTTGTTTAGATTGCAGATCATCTACAAAAGATTAAAGTGCAATGCCTCAAAAGAGGACAGAGTTAGTGTGTTTTATGCAGCGTCTTCTTGGTAATATTTTGACAGATATCCTATGCTGCCGTGTTTATATAACAAATTACCACCCGTCTCGATTAAAAACTTAATAATGTGAGCATTGAACTATTGGAATTACTTTAAAAAGTATAAGCAGACAGTTTGGCGTCAGCATTGAGTACGACAGATTGACTTTGATATCCGATAATGATTTACGCGGTCTCCGCCGCGGCGCGGATAACTGTCGGATGACGCGATCCGAGGTCGTCGATCCCCTCCCCACCACCACTACACGCACACACAAACAAACACACGTGTATGTGTATATATGTGAACAGTCAAAGTGGTAATTAAATCGAAACCCACCCACGAATCGCTAAATTGAACGTAGGAATTCTTCTACTTATCTATGGGATGGTGTATTTAAGTCTCTTTGAACTTACGATATGTCTGTATAGAGATGAGGAGATTATTTGAACACTCTGTATAGTGTTATGATGCAAATATTGAGTAAGTGTAAATTTTATGATAGATCTATTGTATTGGTTCAATGCGGGTTGGTGGTCGGACCGACTTTTTACATGCCCATCCGACGCATGGATCATCTTACTTTTCAGTTAATTGATTGATCGGCCTAAATTGCCCTAACCGACTAGTAAACAACAATGAAAATTTGCTGAGTCCCCGCAGGATTCAAAGAGGAGACCTCCGGTTTCTAAAGCACACGCCCATACCACTAGGCTACGGAGTCAGTGTTGCATACAATTACCTAATTTAATATCTATTAAATTGTAAGGCAACGTCCTATTAAATAAATATCTTTTTTATCCGACTTCAAAAAAAGAAGAAGGTTCTGAATTCATCTGTATTTTTTTTATGTTTGTTACCTCAGAACTTTCGCCTGGGTGAACCGATTTGAATGTTGTTTTTTTTTATTTGAAAGCTGGTGCTTCCCGTTTGGTCCCATAGCAATTTGGTCCAGTTCTGACAGTGGCATCAATGAAAAATATAATAAGTGTGAAATTTACATTAACTATGTGCTCAACAAATGGACAATTAATAGCTCAATATCACGCCAATCGCTTTGAAGTCGGTTTGTTATTTGTTAAAATTTAATTATTATCTTTACACAAAACAAAGTTCTCTCGGTAATTTGAGGCAAGCTTCGATCAAACACGTGTTTCGCATACCACAACATTGTACCGTTAGCCTCTTTTTAGGGTTCCGTGTATATTAAATGCTATCGTTTGCTTGGGAAATATTAAGATGTAATTTCGAAGCTTGTGTTCGTCGTTCACGTTTGCCCCGCGTCATTGGCTAGCCTTTTAAACTCTCGATGCGCTCGTCAAGAATAAAAGATATACCTGAGACGATTGCTGATACCCCATTAAGACAATAAAAGAAAAGAAACTGCAAAAATAACAGTATTTTTTTACAAGTACGTATAATGTTATGACATTGGAATTTGATGTAGGCTTTCTTTATATAACTTGGCGTATGGATGTGACGACGGCGGATCTGACGTACAGTGGGAGTAAGACAGATCCGCGGTACAAGTTCAATTAGTCAATTGCCAATCCGCCTGATCAGCTTGGCAATTATGAGCAACTCTTCTTAATGGATGCCTTCTTGGGGTTCATGACCATGTTAATGGTGATGATGATGATGATGATTATACAACTACCATGTCTTATTTGGGTCTGGTATTAGCGAAATAATTTATAGACTGACAAATTAAACATGTTTTATTTTTTTCCGTTGAATGGTTAATTCATAAGCCGATCGATTCATATATTTTAGTTTGTCTCTAATGACGATAAATTCGGAGGTATACGGAACCAGTTTTAACTTTCTCGCTCGACGTATCAAACAGCGCACGCATTTCGTATCGAATGACGAGACCGGTCTATTGAGTAAAACTGTTACAAAAATATCTGACAAAAAGAGGTGAATTAATTGTTGTGTGTCTAAATTTGTCAGGCTTGCGTATATAAAAGTCGAGATACTAATTCAAGGTTCGAAAAGAATATTTTACTTATCATTTATTACGGATGACTACGCGTTGGCGGAGTTAACCGCTACAACCCGGTGGAGTTTAGAGCCTGTGCAACTTTAAACGTGGACAGGCTTCACCTGTTCATTTGTTGGCTTAGCTCCGAGGGTCCCCTGATGGGAGACCTCGGCTCGGGCTGCCACTTGTTCATTTAACCCGTCAGCGAGCTGATCGAGGGTGCCCAGGAGGTCTGAACCTCGGCTCGATCAGTCGCTCTGCTGATCCTTATCGAAAAGAATATAACGTGCATCAAGTATGTATTTTACTTTAGCTTAATTAAATACAAACAAATGTTAGATTACGCTATGGCTAACGCGAATGAAGGGCCAATTGATAGATGTTGCTAAAACTGCCTCCGTATCCTAGTGGTATGGGCCTGTGCTTTAGAAACCAGAGGTCGTTCGTCGGTTCCAATCCTGCGGGGCCTCAACAAATTTTCATTGTTGTTCCGTCTAAAAATTAAGATGATCCATTCGTCGGATGGGCATGTAAAACGTCGGTCCACCGTCCAACCTGCATTGGACCAGCGTGGTGGGATACAGTGCAAAAACCCACTAATGGATAGGGGTGTATTAGGGAAGGCCTAGGTCCAGCAGTGGACTATTATAGGCTGATGATGATGATGTGTGCTAAATTCCAAACGCTATAACTAATTAGACGCGCACGTTGTGATATACATGGAATCAATGGATGCAGGTGGCTCGGGATCATAATACATACAGAAGCGGGGTTCGTTAGGCTGATATGATATTACTACGCCGATTCATTCACTAAACTAAAAACTAGAGGCAAATAATACTAGGAATTTACGTAAACGACTCAACTTAGATCAAACTTATAACGAGCTGATAGGACTGCATTTTTGGAAGCAAGATTTTGCTCTGCTCGCCCGTGGCCATGGCTACTGCGATGTATCTGAAACGGAATATTGTAAAACAAATCTAACGCGATAAAATCCCTAAGGTATTTTAATAAATCAAGACTTCACTCGTAAAGGCTAAATATTTTATGCATCTTTTAAATCTAAAGCTGTCCATAGGAGTTTAGATACGATCGTCCCACTTGGCTCAGCTTGTAGCGACAGCAGCCAAACCTGCGATAGTAGGTTGCATTCTCTGCATAGATAGATTTTATAATGATGATGGTGCATTAGATACTGTAGTGTCATTTGATCTTCGTTTGATGCATTTAGATCCGACATCCGACATTACATCCGACGCACGGATCATCTTACTTTAAGGCAATTGGATGATCGCCTCAAATTTTCTTAACCAACCAGAAAAGAACGATAACACAAAGTTGTTTTCTCGTAGGTTTTGAACCCACGACCTCCGGTTTTTAAAGCAAGGGCCAATGCCGCTAAACTATGGAGGCGGTCCATACGGGATACACTTAGGCCGGCTTTAAAAAAAGGATTTTTATTTTGATGAAAATTAGAGTATAAAGTGAACTAACTACGGTTATAAAGAGAGAAATAACTAAACTAACTACTTCATAAATGTCATCGTTGAAAAAATGGTTGTCCCTGGAACAAAATGTTAATTAAAACCTCTTTTAATGAGATGAAACTGTAACGAGTACTACGGCCTAGATTCTGTTCTGTGATAGTAAAGTTTCGGACGAAATTCGGTTTTATGTGAACGTCAGTGTTCGGAAATTAACTCTTTTATACTATCTTACCCTTGCATTTTGTTTGGAAAACTATAAATTATAACTGAATTCAGAGTCCAATAGTGCTTTCACATATTTTATGCGAACTTTACCATTTTTTTATAGTGTGGTACGGTCTAAAGCCCTCTATATATATCTATATAGGGGTGTATTAGGGGAGGCATTTGTCCAGCAGTACACTATCACAGACTGCAGATGATGATGATGATGATGATTACATTTTTTAAGGCAATACCGTTTCGCATACCGCCAGGTAATGTCCCGCTCGTTTGATACACTCAATATACAACATTGATTGAACAATAACCATTTATTATATTACTTTTTTTTTCTCTTAGCCATTTGCTAAACATATCATGGGGTCGGCTTCCAATGCATTCAGATTTACTTGAGTTTTTTTACGCAGAGTGACTGGCATCTGACCTCTACAACCCAAAAGGTAAATTTGAATTCGCTGATTTCCTGTAACGACTGCCAAAGATGGTCTTGACAGCCGGGACCGATTTCATGCCCATTTGATACATGAATCGTCGAATATTTTAGACAATAGGATGACAATAGGACGGCCTATATCGTCCTAAACGACCAAAACGCAACGATTACATAAAGCGGTTTTTCTGCAGGATCCGAAGCTACGATCTCCGAGGCGTTTAAGAATAGTTATGTTTTACAAAGATCCGAATTCGCTTAAACAAATGAATGTTTACGTTTTTGTTTTCGCTAACCTTGCGAAGTACTTATGTCGTTTCAATGGCATTGCATAATCCATTGTTTTCATCTGAATCGTTGGTCGGCAGCTTCCTGTCTTTTATTGTTTTGCGAAATTGTGAATTTTGGTTATGAATTGAATTTGAAACTTTATTGCCATGCACTAGTATTGCTTGCTTGTGTTTAATTAAAACTACAACTGCCTCCATAGCCTAGTGGTAAGGGCGGGTGCTTTAGAAATCGGAGGTCGTGGGTTTGAATGCTGCGAGGACTCAACAAAATTTGCATTGTTGCTTCATAGTTGGTTAGGGCGATTTGGGCCGATCACCCAACTGTCTGGATAGTAAGATGATCCATACGCATTGGATCAGCGTGGTGGGATACGGTCCAAAACCCCCTAATGGATAGGGGTGTATTAGGGGAAGCCTATGTCCAACAGTGGACTATCCAAAGGCCGATGATGATGATGACGATGAGATAACTACGCTTTGCACTGCGTTTTTCGTCCGTTGTTTTAGATGTAAACATTATGACCCTTGACAACGATGTGTCACCTAGCGTTGTCGTTGATCAATTATCACTGAGTTGTCGATCTTAGAGTGATAGTTGTTATTTTGTTCAGATCTAGTCCTAGTCTAATTCGGCTAAACTATAGATTGTTGCTGTTTAATAATAATATAAAAAAAAAACAAACGTTGTAACGTGATATCAATTTCTTTAAATTACTATTTAGAATAAAACAAAGTCGCTTTCTCTGTCCCTATATCCCTATGCATGCTTAAAACTGTCAAACTACGAGACGGATTTCGATGCGATTTTTTTAAAATATAGAGTTATTGAAGAGGAAGGTGTAACACATGCTTAATATTTTAGGTATATTTTCTATTATCATAGCCCCCATGCGAAGCAGCAGGGAGGCAGGGCGCGTCGCTAGTATCTTTATATAACACTTGTGTACTCAACAGTACTTGTCCTGTGTGATATTTCAAGCAATTAGTATATTGAACAAAGTATGAATTAATAAACAAATAATAAATGAAAATTAATAAAAACAAAATAATAGAACTAATCCAGCAATCAACTGCGGCGCCATCTGCCGGGCTCATTTGTGAATAAAACCTATCAGACATACAAAAAATCGTTCTAATCAATCCAGCCGTTTAAAAACAGTTCAGTGACCAACACACGCACATGTTTTTGCCCGCGTGGTAATATAAAAAAATCTTTCAGTTTTTAGCCAAAAAGTAGCCTGAGTTGCTCCTAGTTATATCAGCTACATTTTGGAGAAAGCCCAATCAAAATCGGGCCAGCCATTGCAGACATTCGCAGAACAAACAGACTGGTGTTTTTTTATATATCACAATGTAATCATCCAAAAACTGTTTGTTTCAATGATAGACATAGACACTCCAATTTTATTGATTTGTATACATATGTATATAATAGTAGCCTAGTTGAGATGATGCATAAACTTTTATTTAAAAGTTAAAGTCGAATATCTTTATTCAATATGCGTCAAATAAACTACCACCAGTTCGGAAATGGAAGCCTCTGACCTGAGAAGAACCGTCGTAAGAAACTCAGCGGACTTTTTTTTTCTTCTTTCAATAAGTTTCACAAATTTTTTACAATAAACATCACATTTTAATAGTTTGAAATAGCCTGGAGCGAACAGTTCATTACCAGGGTGTGTTATCTATCGAGTAGTCGTTACAGCAATAATATCCTTTAACACACAAACGTTCCTTTACAACTTTTTAAGTTTATTTACAGATAACAGCTGAACGTTTTCTATGGTAATATGGTACGTTTCGAACGCTAGTAGTCATCTGAATGTAACATGCCTTCTGACCTCCACTAACTGTGCAGAATTAGCGCTTCGCTTTAATCAGTTCTACTGCCAAATGATAGATAGGGTTGCCAGCGCTATGTTGAAACAGAATTTGAACCGTAACAGCTGGCAACATTATTCAATTTTATTCCTTACATCTCAGGTTGGTTTTACGAATTTCTAGCGATTTATATTTTTTACATTAATAAATGAAGCTTACGTTACTCAGTGTATAGCATTTGTCATGGTAAAATAATTGTTTGAATCGGTTCAGTAGTCATCATCATCATCATCATCCTCAGCCTGATTTAGATGATCATGAATTCATAGTTTTTCAAACATTCCAGATCGTTTTTAACTCAGGTACAGTAAGGTGATATCTAAAGCAGTTTTTGGGTCACCGTCTAATAATGATCTATTTGTGCAATCGCGGTTAAAAGAAACGTTTATTACGATCATTATTAGACAACAAATAGGGATCTCCTAATATACCTTCTCTGAATTATAACAACGAGTCTAATATGGTGTATGCTATACATATAAATGTACGCAAATATCCACATTAATATGAAAGATAGGAATGATTTTTATTTTATATGTATCGAATAAACTTACTTCTACTACGGTACTACTGAACCCCCTAAATGGAGAAGGCGTGCATTACGGGAGGCCTTTGTCCAGCAGTGGACTTACACAGGCTGATGTTGATGATGTTGTTGGTATTGAGGATTTCTTTTGAGCAAAGTCGATGTTAGGATATAGATTCTGAATACAGCAGTAACAGGTCGCACTTTCGTGCGATACAGGAATAAACGTTGTTTTGTTGACACCAGTTCCGATACGAAGGCAATTCGTTTCGATCAGCTGATCACTACGTAGCAATAAATTGAAGTGCCCGCACTCTATTAACGGGTCTTGGTCGTAACGGCTCCATAGCACCTCGCCTATTTAATATTTATTAAAGTTATATTACTGTAGTAGCGACCTGCCCCTGCTTCGCACTGGGAGCTATCGGTTCGGGCTCCTCGATTACAGATTTTAAATTTACGTAAACAAGGCGGGTCGCTAGTGTTTACGTAAATTCAGAATCTCTAATCGAGTCTAGTATTGGTAGGTTTCTTAGATTTCTTTATATACGCCATAAATCATTTTCAGGTTTAGTTATTATTTTATTCTACACTTAAATCAAGAAAGCTCAAAAGATCTCAGCAGTACGATGTATAGAAGTCTTAAAGGTAGTCTAGAAATTTTGTTTCTAACTGAATTGTTCATTCAATCTGTTTCTAAAAGTGTCTTTTATGAAGTCTAGATTTTTTTTTTATTTTTAAGTTCGATCTGTTTCTAAATGGTTATCTTAGGAAGTCTAGAAATTTGGTCTTCGACTGACTCGATCTCTCTCTAGTCGTTTCTAATGCATCAAAACGTTCCCCCACATTTAGGTCATCACACATTTAGCTTAATTGTCGCGTAGCATTTGCGGTGCAGATTGTCGGCACCAAGTGGTGGATGTATGTTGATTGTTTTAGTGCTATTAAACGGCAATATTTATTTCCTTGTGACGTATGTGTAAGGCTCAAAGTAATGGTTCAGTGAACGTTCCCTGTTTTGGGTGCGTTGTCTGCGCGTTGTAAATTAAAAGTGCTTACAGATATTAATCGCGTATAATTATGTTTTGTTATTAATTAAATTTTTTTATGTAAAAAAAGTTATAAATATGCTTTTAAAGATATACGTTGGTTTGCTTTGCTTGACCATAATTTCTTTAATTTATAGTAAGTACACTTTGAGCCTACGACATGTGGAAATTACTTTGATTGCTTAACACATAGCGTCCCAATGTATAGTGTCTTGATAGGAAGTTGTCTATTTCATGATTCTTTTGATTAATTACTTGATGCTTCGTTTATAATTGCATGAATACAATTACTTCTTGCTTTCATGCGGATACTAAACATTATTAAAAATACAACATTATTTAAATGTTACACACTATTTGTTGCGTTTGCGATCATTAAACTGACTTGAATTTGTAAACGTAAATTCTTAATTCTGCTTAGCAGAGATATAATTTATGCTATCATAAAAATAAGGAAAGGTTTGTGTTTTTGTGTGTAACGACTGAACTCAGATACTTTTATATATTTATATATTTAATAATGGTACACCAACAGCATAAAATATAATTACATTTACACAAACATATTATTAACATCAGATGTTATCCTATATTTATGCCTATTATAGGTATACACAACATTTTTGATACAAAAGGTAGACAAAAATTACAAAAAAAAAGTTACAAAGAATCTATTATTGAGAACTAGTATACATAAGAAAAATCTGTTAAAATGGCAAAGTTTACAAGAATACAATACTTAACTTTCCTGAGAAGATTGTAATTTAGATTTAAAATTTTTAATGAATCACTAAAAATATCCAAATTTGAATCTTTGAAAGATATGCGATTGTAATTCTAAAATTCTCGAAAGTGGTTGATGCAGCACCAGATTAGTTCGAAATGTAGGAACCATAAAAGTCTTTGAATTCGAGTTCAGGAGTATTTAAACGGAACCGACAGTCGTATCTTTTCAGAAGTCTGTCACGTAATACTACCGCGGACAATTTTATGCAAAAGATAGGTCAGCAACAATCCTTCGATTACATGTGTCACATGCTGAAATATTTCAGTCGATGATCGTAAGGCTCTCATAAAAGGGTTCTCTGGGCTGACATGTAAGAAAGGAATTTGGTAAAAAGCGTTGAATTTTTTCGATACGCTGCGAGGATACATTGTAGTCAGGATTCCAAACAACTGCCAGAACTCAAGGTGTGAAAGAACGAAACTGTTGTCAGGCGTATCCTAGTTTTGTAAGTTTAAAAGTTTTGTATTTCTTTTATGAATCCATACATCCGTGCTGCTTTTTTAACAATTTTGTCCACATGCGCATTAAAAGTAAGTTTACTGTCGATAATTCTCCCAGGTCACGAGACTCATGCACGCTTTCTAACAGCGCATCATTCAAGTAGGTAAGCAGAGGAACCACCTTTCTTTTTGGTAAAGTTATATGATAACATTTACTGATATTCAAGTTTCATTTGTATGTTGTAACTACCACGTTTCAATATTAATTAAGTCATTTTGAAGATGTTGTTTGTCATTTCATTACGTATTATTTTATAGATTTTAAAATCGTCCGCAAATATAGAGATTTGACTATGTTTCACATGTAACTTATATCGTTAATAAATAGAAGAAATAAAATAGGGCCTAAGTGAGAACCCTGTGGTACTCCTGATTTGGCATAGTATAAGTGAGACTGCGCTCCATTGACAACAACCACTTGCGGGCGATTACGTAGATAAGAGTCAAACCATTTTAAGAATTCACCCTCAATGCCATAGCCTTTTAATTTCGATACAAGTATCGAGTGATTTACTTTGTCAAATGCGCTAGACATGTCGGTATAAATTGCATCAACTTGATAGCCTTTATCTACTGCAGTAGCTCACCTCTGACACAAAAGCTTACTAAATTAGTTTCGACAGAGCGACCTTTCCTGAATCCATGTTGAAAATCTGACAACAAACCATTTACTTGTTGATAAATTATAGGATAAACAAGAGATTCAAATATTTTACAAAACAAGATAATATTGAAATAGGTCTATAGTTTTTACATTACACTGTTCCCCTTCTTGTAAACTGGAACTATTTGAGCTATTTTCCATTTACTAGGAAATTCGCCAGTTATTAGTGAGCAATTAAAATTATTGCCAAAGGCAGTGCAAGGAGAGAACCACAGCGTTTAATAAAATTTTATAAAAAGCTTTTAAAATACTTTCGCCATTACAAATTTCTATAATAACTTAATAGCGTAACCAAAAAACCACCTACCAACCGCATTGGACCAGCGTGGTGGAATACGGTCCAAAACCCCCTAATGAATAGGGGTGTGTTAGAGGAGGCTGATGTCCAGCATTGGACAATCACAGGCTGATGATGATGATGGTGATGATAACCAAAAACTATGAGAAGAAATTTAATACCCTCAGACATTTTCTTCCACTAGCTGAAGGTTTAAAAAAAATTGTTATAAAATGTTAAAAGGGTAAAAATATACAATAATATTACCGGAAAGGACCACTAGTTCTTTTTAGATAAATTTACTAACGATATGTTTTATATTTAATTTAATTGTATCGTTTCAAATCTTAACAATAATGAGTTATTATCACGCGATATTTTCCTCAAAATCTCACTTAGCAATATTCGTATTTCCCAGGCGAAAAGGCTCAACGGCAATGGGGAGCTTGCCGCCATCAAGGTGATAAAGCTGGAGCCGGGTGATGACTTTGCCATCATCCAGCAGGAGATCCTGATGATGAAGGACTGCCGGCACCCTAACATCGTGGCGTATTATGGCTCGTATCTCAGGAGGGACAAGCTGTGGATCAGCATGGAGTACTGTGGCGGTGGTAGCCTACAGGTTACTTGATCTATATTATATTTGGTTTTTATTTACCCGCATGTCGCAGTGGTTGGTCGCTCTGACTATAATGCCCAAAGGTGAGGGTTCGGTTCTTACCAGGGGTATAATATTGTGTGCAAACATGGTGTTTTTATCGTGTTTGGATGATTGTTACTAATATGCTAATATGTACTTATTTACAAAAGTATAGTAAATACTTAGACTATTTATCATTTAGTTTTTTAGTGCTAACTTCGCTTAGTTTGGAGCTTGATGATGTTGAGATATTTGTTCATAAATATTATTATTATTTTTTATATTGAATGATGTTTTCAGTTTTACCCGTAGTAATGCGTCTAATTCATCTCGATCAAATGTTTATATACATATCGAACTAAGACTAATACGTCTTCTGCGATGATTAGTTTGTCTCCCCTGTGGCAAACATACGCCTGCATGTATTGTCTTATAGTTAGAAAATATTACAATTAAGATAAATTTCAATGGGCGGACATTTTAATTTAGACGAAAGACGGCTTCTCTAACTGGAGATTGTATAAGGTTCTTACAAATTAAAATGCCGTTTAGTATCAAAAAAACTTAAACAACTTTTTAATGTGATTATTATTTGGTGTTGAAACTCAAAGAAATGATATTAAAACAAATTGAATACGAATTTAAACGATATTATTCTGCGCTTTTCTTCGATACAAAATTGGATTTTGGAATTCCTAATCCAACACGAGCTTTGAAAAGTTTTTTTGTACGAACGGACCTAATCTAAGCTTTCTTTTCATGCGACGGTTAATCGATTTTATTAAATTTTACACTTATTAATTTCAGGATATATACCACGTGACGGGGCCGCTAACCGAAATACAGATAGCCTACATGTGCCGTGAGACGTTGACGGGGCTTTCTTATCTGCACAGCATGGGGAAAATGCATAGGTGAGGAATTTTAATGTAACCTTACTATCATCATCTTCATTAGCAGCCTTCATCCGTCCACTGCTGGACGTAGGCCTCCCCTAATACACCCTTATCCATTAGCGGGTTCTGGACCGTATCCCACCACCTGGTCCAATGCGGATTGGTGGGCCTCCTTAGCCCAGTGGTATGGGCATGTGCTACAGAAACCGAAGGTGGGTCCGAATCCTGCGAGGACTCAACAAATTTTCATTGTTGTTTCATAGTTGGTTAGGGCAATTTGGGCTGATCACCCAGTCGTCTGAAAAGTAAGATGATCCATGCGTCGGATAGTGGGATACGGTCCAAAAACCACCCTAATGGCCTATCCATTGTGGTGTATTACGGGAGGCCTATGTCCAACCGTAGACTATCACAGGCTGATGATGATGATGAAATGTACGCCTAGATGGCCGATCTCTGGCTACACGCTGTCAACTTGAACCGGCTACTGCACGAAGATCGGCATCCTTCATGTTCGGGAGTCGAACAACACTCCCTTTTCCGAAAGGCGGTCTTTACTCCAGAACCTTATTGGCCCATTGACCATCGGTCCTTCTTACTATATGACCGGCGCAGTGCCACTTCAACGAGCTAATCCTATGCACTAACTGTTATTAGTATTGACTGCCTCCGTAGCCTAATGGTATGATGAGCCTGTAAAAAGTAGATCCTGCGCCTTATCTCTCTCCGGTCGTGTCGGTTATCCGTCCCATCGGGCTTTAAGAAGGAACAAGGAGTGCGCCTGTGTTTGCGCGTACACTTGTGCACTATAATGTCTCCTGCGTTGGTTGATCTCAATATAAATCGGCCGCCGTAGTCGTAATCAACTGGAGAACATTTTCATTATGCACTATATCGATGAATTTAGTTCTTTGATGGATAAACTCGATTAGAATGCTGCTATGGTTAAAGCAATCTCTAAATAGAATTAACGTTAACAAAGTATTATGTCAAACTGAATTATGGCGAAAAAGAGTCGATCACATTTTGGTTAAACATCGCGTGGGGATTAAACATGGCCGTGGTTCAATAAGAACACGTTCGTCTCTGGCATCTTTGGTGTTTGACATTAGATGTATTATAATTCTAATTGACGTTGATTAAATTTAATCTCTTATTTGGCTCGGGTATAGGATTGTATATGTAAAAGTAAGTCAGTGTTGATGGTGGTTATCGTCAAAGTGGAGAAACTGCGATACGGATATTTAAACTTTGAAATTGAGTTGCACGACAGAATAAGATATAGGCTAGTGTAGGAATTTATGAATAAATATTTTAGTAAATATGTGAGTGAGAATCTATTATACTATAATTGGGTTAGGTATATTACTAGGGAGGAACTACTCCTGAGCCAATTTTAATCGCAAAAGATTTAGTTGGATTTAGCTGTGTTCCGATTTAACTTAATCAAAATATACAAAACTAATCAACGAACCGAGAGAGGTACAAAACATTTTAGGGTAAATTTCAAGATATGGCTTATTATTTAGTTCATTGGAATCGCCTTTAAGGGACGGTCTATTAAGACTGAATAAGCTCCTTCTAACTAAACTGCAGTGCTAGCAACATATCTATTTGTTGTTTAGTTTTCAATTGCATTTTTCCATATTATTTTTTTATTTTCTTGTCGTTTTTTCTATAAAAACAACCTTTAAATTGGTTTTATGCTCCGATGAATGTTAAAATTACCATTATTTTACTATTCCAGGGACATTAAAGGTGCTAATATTCTTCTGACTGAGTGCGGTGACGTAAAACTGGCGGATTTCGGAGTCTCCGCTCAGATCACAGCGACCATAAACAAGAGGAAATCGTTCATAGGCACACCCTACTGGATGGCCCCTGAGGTAATTGGTTGTCTATGATATCTCTATGGGTGTTATGTTTTTCTTTCTTCTATCTTTTTAAGGGAGCGTCCATAAATCACGTCGCACGTTAAGACGGAGGAAGGGGGGCGGTGAAGTTTTATTTTGTGTGACAGGGGGGTGGGAGGGTCTTGAATTTCGTGACGTCACATTTCCAACGTGTTTATATAGAAATAGCAATTTTGGAGCTGCTGTTTTAGTTAAATTATTTCTAAATATAAAATGGCAAAATGTGACGCGACACTAGGTAAGAGTTAGTCAATTAGTAGGTAGACAATTGTGACCATCTGTGAAGAGGGGCCAAAAATTACGTGATTTATGGATAGCCCCTGATTAGTCTTTCCTAAGAATTTAGCTGCGATTAAATATCTCTTGGACAGTAAACAGTGTAGCAACTGATAATTACCACCTCTAATTAATTAAAGTAATTACTATATATACATAATTATAAAATCCATATGACCGCCGCCTCCGTGGCCTAGTGGTTAAGGCACTTGCTTTACGAACCGGAGGTATAGAGTTCGAATCCTGAAGAAACTAAATGCTATCAGTTTATCTGTCTCCAATAACAAAATATGTAAGCTTATATTTGTGATAATACTTTTAAAAGATGACATAAATGAATAGCCCGCTGTGTTTAACCGATCCAACCGGGGGTAGCGTCTTTGCCAATCAATAAGCGAGTGTTACTATTCGATATTGAAGAAAGATATTCGAATTTGCATATCTTTTGGGTTGCAGAGTTCAGATGGCAGTTGGTTTGAAAGAAAAGTCTCATTCTTAGTGATAATTTGAGAAATCGGACTTACTTTTCACGTGACAATCCGACGTATTGATTATCGTCATGTCGTTTAGTCGTTGCCTTTAGTTGGGTTCACATTGTATACGCTTATTTCTTATTTACTTTTGTTAAACTATAATTGATTATGTTTTAGCGTTGCACGTATGTCGACACTTCGTTATGGCGTAATGCTTATTGACCCTGACTGTTACTGAAGGTTTTGGGTTTGATTCCCACCACGGGGAAAATATTGTGTGATGAACCTAATGTTTTACTTGTGTCTTGCTGTTTGTATCTAAATTATATGTATTTATTTACAAAATAAAATTAAGTCTTTATCAGTCGTCTAGTTTCCGTAGCTTTTGTTTAGTTGGGATTAGATGATGTGGTGTTTACCCTCCTTAATTGTTGGTATTATAAAATTTTAGGTGGCGGCAGTCGAGAGGAAGGGCGGTTACAATCAGCTCTGTGATATTTGGGCGTGTGGGATTACTGCCATAGGTGAGATAATAATATCCTTAGGTTTTAACCGCATTACGGCCGTATATGAGAATAAACATCGTATAGATGTAGTGAGAAATAATTTCCCTTTGGGAAGATTCGGATCTTATCGCAATACGATGACACCCGAACTTTCAACGAATTATCGTATTGAGTGTAGTTTTCATATCTATTGATATGAAACTTTATTGTTTAGTGTTCAATGTCAAAGTAAATAAATTAAGCTATTTGAGAGAGCTTCCTCCTCCCCGCCTAGTGGTATGGGCGTGTGCTTCAGGCACCGGGCGTCGGGGGTTGAATCCTGCGGGGGCTCGACAAATTTTCATTGTTGTTTCCTAGTTGGTTAGGGCAATTTTGGCCGCTCACCCAATTGTCTGAAAATTAAGATGATCCATGCGTCGGATGGGCATGTAAGAAGTCGGTCCATCCACCAACCCGCATTGGACCAGCGCGGTGGGATACGGTCCAAACCCCCTAATGGATAGGGGTGTATTGGGGGAGGCCTATGTCCAGCAGTGGATTATCACAGGCTGATGATGATGATGATTATTAGAGAGCGTATTATGTACTCAGTCGGTACGACTTATTAACTTGACATTTGACTTTGATATTCCCACACCAGAGCTGGCGGAACTGCAGCCGCCAATGTTCGAGCTGCACCCCATGAGAGTGCTCTTCCTCATGTCCAAGTCGGGCTTCAAACCACCTCAGCTTAAAGACCGGGAGCGTTGGTCGCAGCTCTTCCACACCTTCCTCAAGCTGGCGCTGACCAAGAACCCGAAGAAGAGGCCTACGGCCGACAAGCTGTTGCAGGTGAGGGTATATATGAAGTGGTACTTCTTTTTGAGTTAGGGGAAAATTAGGGTAACTTGTACGAGGTTAAAAAGCGAATAACGTGTGGGCCGGATGTGAGGATGTGTATGTACTGTATTTTTAGCAAATAAAGATGATTTGACATTATTCCCGTGTATACCGAGATGTCTATCGCTGAGCTCATTGATCTTGGTGACGATTCGAATCGGAATGAAGGCCGCCGTTGTACTAATTTGGGCTTTAATAAATGTATAAATATTACAATGATAGTTGAATGAAGCGTTTTTTTTTATATTGTATGAACCAATATATAAACCAGAACACACGATTTCAGAAAAAAAATCATTTAATTTATTATTGCTAGGTTTTTCGCATTACAAAAATACAGTTTAATCTTAACTTATAAACCTAAAACGGCCAAAACTTACGGCTCTAATAGTGAACGCGTTCTTATTAATGTAGAGCATTTGATTTCCGACATTTTGCAGCCGTCACTAGTTCAAAACTTGTTTTTGTTAACATAAATTCCTTGTGTGATTTGGCGTCAATATAGGAGATCTGTCGTAGATGTTGTATGTCGAGTGCAAATTATCTAATTGTGTTTTTGTTTTACTTACAGCATGCGTTCTTCCAGCAAGATATGAACAAACGACTGGCCATAGAGCTACTACAGAAGTATTCTAATCCCCCAAGCCATTGTAATAGTCAGGAGTTGGATGAAGATGGGGTACGTATTTCTGAGTTTAATAGAGATATATTATATGATATTAGTTAAAATAATAATGGACATTTAGTGATGATTATCATGATAGCAATAAATATCATGTTTGTCGTGAAATTACGTTGAAGCGTTCTTCAGACCAAACGGCATCGTCTAATTTTTATGTTATCTTTCTACACCTTTTTTGTTATTTAGACGTGAATATTCAATTCGATGCTTGTCTTGTTTACTTAGTAATTACGCTAGCGATGGTTCCCCTCAAACCGGATTACTGATTTGCGGCAGAAATAGGCCAACGGTATAACGTACTTATAACTTACGAAAGCGGGGCAGGTTCGATATTTCGTGCTAATATATGTCTGTGCTAAAGGTTGACCTCAAACACAACTATTCACAGGCGATATCAAACGTCCCCCAACGCATTGCTTCAAAGCACACGGCGCGCGGTCGACGCGTCGCATGCGGCGAGGGCGCCCTAGCCGCCGCCGGTAGCCGACCGCGCAGCCTGGCAGCCGCGGGCGCACTGAAGCCCTCCCGGCCCGCGCGCCCCACCTCCCTCCTCGGACAGGGGGCGGGGGTGGGGATCGGCGTGGGAGGGGTGGCCGCGGGGGGAGCGGAGAGGAGGGGGTACGACGACTCGCCCGTCGTGGACCTGGACGCGGACGAGGGCCAGTACGAAACGGGACGTTGTGATGGCGACACGATCAAGAGAGCGGGTAAGTGCTGCTAAGGTTGAGTGGTGACACAGGAGAGTCCTGGTGGGGAAGTTTGTCTGTCTTGGTGGGTTAGGATGGGCAGATCACACAGTTGTCTAAGAAGTGCTATCGCCGGAGGGGCTTATTTAAAGTCGGTCTCGGTGGTCTAGACCATCGGTGTTATTGGATTTCGGTGCGATCAAATTTATTGAATACTAGCCGCTTGTTAACCGGGCATTCGTCCCCGTGCCCGCTAGGAGTATTGAAATTTACTGTATAGTATAATATGAATGAGCTGTTTTTGCTGTATGTGTCTATCATTAGAAACAGTTTTATGGCTTTTTGTTTCGACGATGACGAATTTCCATATTGACTTTTATCCCCATTTCAACCCCTAGTTCATCCCCGTACAGTTTGAAACTATAAAATTGTTAGAAAAACACCTTTAATAGCCCTCGGTTTGTAGAGATCCTAAAAGTCGCTGTAAAAGTTGTTATTTAAGTAAATCGGAAAGGATTGGAAGACGATTTCATTTTGTCTTGCGATTATGGCTAGGAGAAAGAGTAGGCGATTGCTGGTGATGTAATTTCAGTAGAGAAATGAAATGAGTAGAGCTCGAATTATGATTGCCAGGCAATGAAGTACTTTATGGTTATGATTTTGGAATTGAGTTTACCCAGAAGCCTTGCTCTTCGTTCTGGTATAAGACGAAATGTGAGCTAGGCTTTTCTATAATATATATATCGTTGTTTATGGGTATTTAACAAGTTGATTTTTACCTTCAAAAATGCTCAGTAGAGCTTAAATTGAGTAGTTTTTGACCTTGATTGAAGATCTATAAGTACCAATGCCATTCGTGCAACACGTTCCTTGCCATTTACAGTAACCGTCTATTTTGCCGTCAGAACTCGACGCAGAAGAAATGTAACATTTTTGATTGATTTAAAATATGGCCACACCACGCTTAGTTTGTTACCGTGCATATTTTAATAATAACTGTACATTTTCAGATTTCCGCAGGCAATCGAGCGAAGATTGGAGCGTCGCCTCTCTAATGAGTTGTCCGAAACACAACCCGCTGTCTCAAGATCTCCAAGATCTATCTACAGACACGATGCCCACGAGCGAAAAGTTAGTAACGAACTTACACACATATCGCTTTTTTATATATATATATATATATATATGTTTATATGTATTCACATGTCGTTGTTTTTCCGTTTTGTATAACGTCAAAATTATTTTATAGCAAGTGGTGTCGGGTGGTCACTGGTGATGATATTATGCGAATGAGTTTAAGGTATTTCCCCCTCTCCCTTATTCCCGACCACCATAGATGGTCGGTCGATTGTCTCTTGTCTGTGGTGCTCTAACATTGAGGTTGTCTATGGTGTTGCGGTTTAACTTGCGGTGGCCTTGTCTTGGGGGTTGTTTGTTTGTCTGTGATTTGGAATTGCGTTGGGTTGTGTGTTATGTTCGGTCTCTATTGGTGTTTTTTAAATTTTGTTTGTTTTTCGTTGGATTGTCTGTGGCGGCCTTTTTGTCGTTGCGAGTGTGATAATGTCTTGTTATTTCCTTATTAATTTCACTTAAAGATCATAACCACATTACCTGTTGTCACTACTAATTCTAATGTCACATAAGCTGCGTTTATATGAATCCGTTATATTTTCATAAGCTTCCTTATTGGTAGACCTCCACCAATCACTACGAGATATTAACTTTGTAAAAACGACATTATTTCAACGCCTCAGATACCACAGATATTGTTCTATTAAATAAACAAATAAATTGTAAATGCCTTGCATTAGTACCTATTTAAGACTTTTGATTTCAAAACGGTACATCATAATAATCCTGAGCCGAATAACGTTCAAAAACTTTTTAAACAAAATCAGATATGACGTCAAATCGTACTTTCTTATATGTGATACATTCGGTATTAATATTATAAGCCGTTTGGCGTTAGATTCTTTTGGTGATGACATTCATTGTAATCATCATCAGCCAGTGATAATCCACTGCTGGACATTGGCCTCCCCTAATACATTAGGGGGTTTTGGACCGTATCCCACCACGCCCATCGATTATTTATATATTTATCATGCTTCACATTCGCAACGACCACAGACATTCCGAACGATAACGTCGCGTGATGTTATTGCACTGTGATTAGTTTTTATCACGGTGTATTAACTGCATGGAATCGCTTTAAAGTGCAATTGGCTTGCTCATCAATCAGACACAACATTCACTGACATAATGGTCCGAGGCCATAGAGTGAGGTAACATTTTTAAATCCATAAACAAGTTTGATGGGATCGGTAAAATTTGTGGCCCATTTAAACGAACATTTGTTCGTTTTTTGAACAATTTTTACGTTTTGTTTTTGCTCTTTGGGTTTTAAAAAGTTGACCATGGACATTTATGGTTTGTTCTAAAAACATTAACAATTCCATAAACTTAAAAAAAAGTATTTATGAAAAGAGCGACTATAATATTAATGCCCTAAAATAAGTCGAATGGTTTAAAATTAAATGTTTAAGACATAATTAACTTAATAGTATAATATTTGTGTTTCTTTTAACGTTTAAAATATTTGTTTATTACATTTTTGTAGTATTAACAATGTGACTAATGGACTCTCATCTCAGACAAAGTGCTATAAAAGTTTTCCTTTAACATGCTGTTCTGATTCTATTATGTATTTAATAGTCATAATATTTTTGTAACTAACAATAAACAATAATTAGTTTTATGATATGGTCTTCTTAGTAATATATTACTTTAATATATATATATATATATTAAGGTATAATGACAGGGGTATAACCCCTTAGTCTTTTACAAAATAACTTTGTTCCAAGTTACTAAAATAGATTTAATAGTATTTGAACATTGATAGAATATTTTAGTATCTTGGAGTATGTTTAAAGTATATATATAATATATTCCAATGACATTATACAAAAGTCTCTTTAGATTTTTATTCTATTTAACGTTTTTCTTAAACATAGCGTAGACACAGAACATTTGACTTTATATCAACATGACATTAGTGTAAAAACACGACGCTCGCGTCAATATGGCCGCTTTGAATGTCAATGTCAGGTAAGATTGAAAAATGGCGGGAGATTGGTTGTGAGTGAGCTTTTGTTGTTTTTTTTTATAAGTCTGTCTGTCGTTCTCATTGCACTATTTGTACGGTCTAAAGTTGTGTTAAATATTGTTTATATTATATTATATTATTGACGACTAAAGTATTGATCAATTTGTAATTGAAGTATGTATATGATTTTGAAGTTAGCTTGTCCTTCTTTGTTGATTTATGGTTTCTTCTTTGCATCTTTTATTAAAGTTATATGAAAAGCAGTACAATTATTTCCCTTGTTTTCTTTTTTATTGTTTTTGTCAAACTACTTCTGTTATTTTACTCGGATTATTTGCTCACAGTTTAATACTGTTTATTTATTATATGTTCTCATGTATATATTTATGTTTATCTCAACTTTTTTATAGTTTCACATATTTTAGCCTCCTTTCGCTTATTATTTCCTTTCTTTCATACTTTCAAACACTTTAATATTAATATGAAGGTATTTCATTATCTGTTACCTTTAAATTATGTCAATATTGCCTTTTAATTGAAGCTCCGCAATATTTTACACAACTTTAGACCTTACACCACATAACCATAAAGTACATAACGGCATACAGCCGCCACATGTCTGTAAGATGTCTCTCTTGTTTTAGGAGCCTCTTGCAATATATAGATGAAGAGTTAATGCTCAGGTAAATGCAGAGGTTTTACACTGCATGCGTTACAGAGTTCATTATGTGTGTAGTCTTCTGGCAGCTGTTCGAAAAATTTTTTTTTTTAATGTTGGCAATACAATGAAATGTTTTATTGAGTTGGCAATACTTCAATAGGCTTTCAACGTAAAAAGTCAGTCGCAGATCAATAGTTCAGCTAATTTTAACTCGTAATTTTATTAAAATAAAGTAACTTGTAGCAACGAAGCGGTGTCGTACGTATTGTGTTGTCATTGGTCGACTGTCAATCAGCGATTGACATCTTGTCACAGTTCATCAATCAGAACGCTAGATGTCATGTCAACACTTTGTTGACATGGCTAACATTGTTAATATATTTTGACATTAAATCAGCTAACTTATATTGAAATAAAATTCATTGAGGTCATACAAGATCCTTGTGTTCTTTCCAGTTGAGTTTTAGGAATAGGTATCATGTAAATTTTTAGCACTTATATGTAAAATGTAAAACGCCTTTAGCTTAGAAATATGTATATATTTATGAATATTTTATTACTATTAGAGTTGTGCTGCTTTTGGCGTGATTATAAGAGTTTAGAAGAATCAGCTGGAAAGTTCATATATATATTGTAAATATTTGACTTTTTTCGAACAGTTGTTATAGATTGTCATAACAAAGTATCGTTAACAATTATGACTTCGTATTGTATCTGCATTGTTTGAGTAATTTTTAGGTTTTTATTTACCCTATAATAAAAATATTTAGTAGGTTACATTATTAGCTATGTTAACTAGTTTTAGCCTATAACAAAATGTATATTTCATAATTGTTGCCAGGATATTGATATATAATAATGTTCACCAAGTGACTTTCTATAGCAAATTTCTGCGTTCACCTACATAAGACAACCACGGGAGACGTCTTACCAGTCCCGGGACGTAAAACGCGCTTACAGATACTATAGTTTTTTTCTTAGTTAATGTCGACTTTGATTGAATAAAAAAAAATCTAACGTCAAATACTTATGACGTCAAAGCGAACGCGTTTTCGTTGGAGGACCGCGTCCATTTGCAAATACACGCGATGTTTAACCAATGAGACTCCCTAACATTCTGGTGCCAATTGACTTTGACGTTTGTCTTTACTAATTTATCTAATTCATTACCTGAATTAGCTTAACTATAGTATTTTCTTTATTACAAGAAAAAAGTATCTAAATATATACGTTTAGTTTTTACCATAATATATATTATAAAGTTATTTCTGTTTTTATTTATCTCAAATTTTATTGGTACGATTCGTTACCAGTATATAATAATTACCAGTATATAAGATATATTTCTTATTACCTCAGGCAGGAATATTGTTCATTGATTCAATATATATAGTCATTTAGGTTCTTTTCCTTTCTTGGTTTGCAATATGTAACAAAACGCTTAATATAGAGTAATATGATAAGATGGACTATGTTACCCATATTATTATGATATAATCGGAGGTCATAATTGATTCGCTTATTTTTATGTAAAATAGATGTGCTTCTAAACTGATATCTATAAAGCGTGTTTAGTGTTCGGATTTGATTATTGATTTAAAATGAATTTCAATATAGACTAAGATTTTTTACGCCAGTTGACTTTTAGTAAAGTAAATAATCGCTTCGTAGATGTCAGTCTTTATATATTAAATAAACAGCGTATATAAAAACTATATATCTAAACAGTATATAAAGTTAATGAAAAAAATGGTAGCACATAGCATGGGTTTGTATTTCGTCGATGCCGCAATTGCTGTGATAAAACTATTATTACGTCTAAATGTCCCGAATAAATGTTTAATAATAAATAAGAAACAAGGTTGATACAACGATTCATTATTCTTCCGAAATTTTTCATTCGATTCTTGTCCCACCAGCACCACTTGTTATTTATACTAATAAACCACATACGACCAAGTGATCCGAACGCCTAACCGCACACGAACCTACGCTTGTGACCTAACACCGCATCCCGCTTTCAATACCCCGGCTAAATATGAAACGGAATATACGTAAACAGGGCCTAATGTCACTCTTTTGATGTGAAAATCGGGCGCTCCTATTGGTCAAACGCGTATACATTGCCTTTAGCGGCTGTCCTGTTTTTCGCGACAATAAGGACCAACTTTGGTTTTGCTTACATGAATTCCATAAACGAAAATTCCATGTCATATTTGGCTCCGGTGTACAGTCACATATGTAAAGGGCGTAAATAACCGTAACAAATCCACAGGGCGACGCTCCCCCTCACGGCGGAGACGGCAAACATGACACAGGGCAGTAGCGCACTGTCGATACACGACCAACACCTATCCCAGTGTATACAGCTCAAACAGAACTATCTGAATAGCACAACGAACATATACCAAGAGCTGGCGTCCAATTTCCGCGTGGACGTACCTACTTCAGAGCCAATTGTGGAGCAAAACCGGTCCGAAACACCTCCCTTGAGGAACGCCAACTGCGAATGTGGTCTCTGTCCTCGCCCTGAACCCAGAGGCGATACTCTATCAGATTTGCAAAGGTCCGTAGCCCGTTGCGCTTGCGACGCGTGTTCGACCAACGGCGATATATTAGGACAGTACCGACACTGCCCGAACGAAAGCCGGGACACGGGAATAGTCTACTGTGAAGTGTGTGAGAAGCAGAAGATATCCGTCTCGAATTTCCGCGCGTTACGAATAGCCAATAGACTCCGTTTAGAGAACGGAGGATCCGACGAGGATCTATGCAGGCGGATAGACCTAAGCATGGATCTAGAAGAGGTCTACGATTCTAGGCGAAGACATAATGGACACTCGGAAGCGACGAACGCCGGCATAGATCTCAGTCAGTTCTGTCAGTGCGAGTTGGAGAAGAGGAAGACCTCGTCGGTCGATGAGATATTCAAAATGGTGGATGAGGCGAGAGATGGGTTGCAGCGTGTCGATGAGGAGGTTAAAGTGGGACAGAGACAGCGTAGCCTGTCCGACAGTCAGAGGGATAAGGCTAAAGTCGACGCGGATGGTGAGTTGTAATGTGGCTTATTTTGACGTACGTTGTATTGTATTTTTTGTCTATCAGCCATCTAGTTGTTGTAAAGCAATCCTTGTTTGGACACTAGATGGCGTTGTTACTAATTTTTATATATTTAGGAATAGATGATATATTTTTAAAGGTTTCCTTTTCAGCTGATGACTAGGATGGTATTGCTTAAGACTTGTTTCTAGTCCAAGAAATATTGTGCGAAATTTATATGTTTTAGGAGAATTGTGATTTAGTCTAGCTATTGCTGACTTATCAACTAAAGAAAAGGCTGAAAATAGTTTTCTTTGTATTAACTCAAATTATCTTGCTTTTCTACAATTATATGATAAAGTCTTCAGTTCTTATTTTCGCTTTTTTTAAACGTCGATTAGATTGATACAATTTGTTGCTTATGTGTTAAATCACTGCTGTATTCCGGTTTGCAAAACTTCTCAGATCTAGTAAATACTGGCTGAACGAGGCGTATTATCACTATCTTTATAGAAACTGCAGATTTATGGTGTTTTGAATTGCGTTCCTTATATGCATGCCGTTCACTTACAATCAGGTGTGCGCTTGTCGTTGTCACTTTATTAACTATAAAATTAATTCCCTTAGCGGGTACCTCGTCAAGGGTTGCAACAGGGGTGGCTGCCGCGTCAGATGTACCACCCGTACCTCCTAGGAGGGCTAGGTCTAGGAGGGCGCATACGACCTCCTAGACCAGCCCCTAATGGTCTTCCACCCACCCCCAAGGTTCATATGGGGGCCTGTTTCTCTAAGGTAGGATAATTTATCAGTATATCAGGGATATAATATGTTAATTGGTTTTTAAGTTTAAGTTATTTGCAATCGTTATTTATATATTAAAATAGATTTTATAATTATCATTGTTACATATTTCAATTAGATTACAGTTAAACTTGACGTTAGCGAAATCTACAAGGAAACGCCATCAAGCCAAAAAACTGAACTGATTGCAGTTAGTTATTTTATATTTTATACAAAACTTACTAAAGTAACGTTGCAATAAAGAATTAATATAAATTTCTTATTGTTTAAAGATGTCGTTTTAGACCTGTTAAATATCAACAGAAGGCGTAATAAAATCATTTTAGCAGCGCCATCTAGTTTATAGTTACATCACAAATTTTCATCATTTCTTTTACGCCAGGTATTCAACGGATGCCCTCTTAGGATAAACTGCACGGCATCATGGATTCATCCTGATACTAGGGATCAGCATATTTTAATTGGTAAGTCTATAAAGTAAACACTTAATAAAACGCTTTTCTTTAAGAAAATGCTATGAAAAAGTTTTGGCTGTAATTTTGTTTGGGGAAATAAGTGTTTTTGTATTCTATCAGGCGCCGAGGAAGGTATTTATACGTTGAACCTGAACGAATTACACGAAACTGCGATGGATCAACTCTGTCCTAGGAGAACTATATGGATGCACGTCATAAAGGACGTAATGATGTCTTTGTCTGGTAAGTTATTTGTTGCCAATTAAAATAGTCAACTTAATCTATATATATTTTAATAATAAGGGGATGATAAAATTTTGTATATAAACACTTGAATGACGTTATAACTTGGCGTTTCTCTTGTGAGAAAGCTTAGGTACTATTGTAATGTTTTTTGGATAAAATTGTACATTTACCGATACTATAAACGCCTAAGTATTGTTTATAGATATTTAATTTTAAAACGCAACAGTTATAAGTCCCGATTAGATTTAGAATTTGTGTAAACATAATGCACTCGGCGATTGACAACTCAGTGAGAATTCATCAATAAGTACGCTAAATTTTTAGTTTAAAATACTCAAAATTTTCGCGTTAATGTAATGTTTATACACCTAAAGGATATCTGTTTTATATATTATTATATTGCTGACTATTTCAACGCCTAACATCCCAGTCAGTCCTGTGACCATAGAACATGGAATGGGTTTAAAACGTCGGATATAATTTCAAATAATTCTAAAGTAATTAAACGCGATAAAATTCGTAAAATTTAATTTTTTTATCATCCGTATTGGATCCACTATTTTAAATATTTCATATGACATACACCAACTTAGACTGCCCGTGATTATGGATGCTGGAAAAAGTCGGGAATAACATATGTAGCTAACGCGAAAAATCCGTTAAATTGTGGATTTTATATGTATAATAATCGCGTCAATAAAATTAATTATTATTCATTATCTGGTTCACAATTTTTCTTTGCATAGAATGAATTCTTTTCGTAGGAAAAACCCCGTCTTTGTACCGACACGAGCTTTTAGCGTTAGTGGGTGGGGCCCGTGGGGGCAGATCTCTGAGGGTACTTCCACCCCGTTTGCTGCCAAGGAGATTTGCTCTAAGCACAAGGGTACCTGATACGAGGGGTGAGTACTGATGTATTGTTTGAATGCCTTTGTATCCTAGTGGTATAAAACAGTGGTCATGTTTAAATAAGGGCCTTGTCAGTCGATCATTTCTTGCAACCCGGGTCGATCGTAACCAGTTAGCTAGATGATCGAATTACAAAGATTCGATCGTCTAGCAGGTAGTGTAATATGAGGGTTATACCAACTGCATAAAGTTGCCTTTTGCTTGATGTGTAGTGTGGGTTATTTTACGTGTTCAAACACAATCGAATCTTTTCGAAATATGTCATCCGCTCAGTCGCGTATGGGTTGCGATCAAATCAAAGTGATTTGGTCGATCGTGATCAACACGGTTCTAGTCTTCAAATGTTCATTGTTGTTTTCTGGTAAGTTCGGGCAATGCGGGTTGAACCCGATTGCCTTGTAGGGCCTGATCTCTCTCCGGTCGTGTCGGTTATCCGTCCCATTCAACTATGAGAGTGCAGGAAGAGGAAGTGCACCTGTGATTGCGCGTATATATGTGCACTATATCTCCTGCACAGTTGGCTGATCTCTAATGTAGATCGGCCGCCTTAGTCGTAATCATCGCATCTTGTGGACATCATTGCATTAATAAATAAATTTGAAATTATGCCTCCCTCGCAGGTTGTATGCGATGCGCGGTCGCTCGTAACCCTTATAACGGTTACAAGTACCTTTGCGGTGTGACCCCGGCTGGACTGTTTTTGATGCAGTGGTACGATCCGCTGAGGAAGTTTATGCTGCTGAAGGTAAATGCTGTTAAACACATTTTTTTAAATCGCATATTAAGGCAGACGAGCCGCCTGATTGCAAGTAGTCCCGACTCCTATGGACTTTGGTAATACCAGAGGTATCACCAACGCGCTGCTTACCGTGAGTCATAGGATGTTACGTCTCTTTTATATTAATACGCTGGCCACGGTGCCCTTTAGATAGGAACACGCTAATATTTAGAGGCAAAAATAGGCACTGCGGTGGTACGGCCCCCTGTGATAAGGGGGTATCTGTATGCTGCGATCCTGCTAGTAGAACACCGGAGTCTCGGTGACCCCTTCATCGTCCGGATCGAGGATTCTGATACGCGGTCAACGCTTGCGTTTAGAATCGTTTGGATCGGCCGTATGCGTTTCTGATTTTACCAGCAGAGAGTGTAAGGTGACCTATCTTGTATAGGTTTCGTGAAACATATAGATGAAAAGAGACAGAGAAAATAATCTTAATCGTTCTTTCGTGAACCTTTAGATACGTAAGATTATAGAGAAAGTAGGCTTCTTTTTACGAGGGACCGTCTGTCTGACGTCCATATTTCCGCAAATCAGCAATGTGTAAATACTACTTTGTTACGGTTTAAAGGGCACCGTTACCACCTTAATTACTGGCTAAACGAGACGTAAAATGTCATGTATCAGGGCGGCGAGTGAATTTGTGCCGTCTCTTGCTGGTTTTCTTTTGGGAAAGAGGAATACTTAACATTCTTAGTGCATTTTCAATCGCCATATATCGTATTATTTGTCTATTATATTGTTTAATATTAACTAAGCTACCAAATCAACTTTTTATTTCTTTCCTATGTCTTTCTTGTGTCTTTGATTGTTTATTTAGTATCTTTTCACTTTCAGAACATCGAGTGCGTCCTACCCACGCCTCTATCGGCCTTCGAGTTGATAATAACACCAGAATTGGAGTATCCGTTGCTCTGTATCGGAGCCACCAGGAAACCGTTGCGATTGAGCCTCGTCAATATTAACTCTGGTGAGATGTTTGATTCGATATATATTTTTTGTATTTTAATTTGCGATTGAAGTGACTGATCGTCACGTAACGAAAAATTGCTACGCTGGCGTGTTCGTTTGTTTAGATTTCCCCGGTGGTAAAGTAAATTTTTATAGTCTTGCGTTGGATTTTTTGGGACAACGCAGTATGTATATGTAATGTATTTTAAGTTGATTTCGAGATCGGCTAATTACGCAGGGTATATTTTATTCACTCTGTGCAACTGCCTCCATGGTATGGGCGTGTGCTCTAGAAACAAGGTCGTGGGTTCGAATCCTGCGAGGACTCGACAAATTATCATTATTCTTTCCTAGTTGGTTAGGGTAATTTGGGCCGATCGACCAATTGTCTGAAAAGTAGGATGATTCATTCGACGGATGGGCATGTTAAAAGTCGCTCCACCCACCATCCCGTATTGACCAGCACAGTATACGGTCCAAAAATACTATTACAGGCTGATGATGTGATTTTAGTGCATAAGTGGACGACCAAACACAGGTGCTCTCTCTCTTTAATTTTCTGTTGAATTCCGATTTAACGGAAAAACCGACACTACCAAAGAGAGTTCAGGCGCAGGGCCGACTTTTATTATTCGCGTTGCACACAACAAGGGAGTTCAAAACGAATTGAAAAGTGGAAAATATTCAAAATTAAATGAATAAGTACGCAAGTCTTATCAAATTCTAAACACTTCGATTAATAATCATGTTCCGACAATACGCGGCAGGCACACATATCCGATTTGGTATAATAAGGATCTTATTAGGCTCGAAAAAGGAAAAAAACAAATTACCTTCTAATTGGAAGAGGCACGGAAACCCAATTGACTATTTACACTTTTGTGAACTGAGAAAGAGACAAAAAAAAACTTCAAAATGAATGCTTCAAATCATACATTATTAAAAGCCAAGAAAACATTGCATCTAACCCTAAAAAATTTTGGTGATTTGTAAAACGAAACAAAAGAGTTTGACTAATTATCCTAAACAAATGACATACGGTAGTCTTGTATTAACCAACCCTGTAGATATTTGCTGTTCTTTCAATGACTTCTTTGAGAAAAACATTAGCACTATAACCGAAAATAACTATTTTGACCATAATGATATGTTGAATTGTAATACTATTGATACTATTAGCATTAGAAAAGAAGAAGTTGAAAAATTAATTACTAGCCTAGACATTACGAAAGATGCTGGCAACGATGAACTTCCGCCATCATTTTTTGTCAATTGTGCAAAGTCTTTGTCTTCTCCAATAACGATGTTGTTCAATAGATCTATGAAGGACGGTTATTTTCCAAATGCTTGGAACCAAGCATATTTTGTTCCTTTACACAAAAAAGGACCCGTAACTATGATCGAGAATTATAGACCCATATCCATTCTGAACGTATTTAGCAAATTATTCGAAAAAATTGTGCATAATTATATACCCAGTAATTGTTTCGTTGCTACCGAATGAGCAACATGGGTTTATAAAGAATCGTTCTACTTTAACAAATTTAGGCTCTTTTATTGATTACATAACCAGTAATATTGACGGTGGATTCCAAGTATCGTGATCGTGTAAATCACAACATGCTAATACTAATACATAAACTCTATGACCTAGGAATTCGAACGGATCTTTTACGTTGGTTTAAGTCATAACTTTGGAGAAGATCTCAGGCAGTGGTTATAGGAGGTTATCGTTCAAATTACATTGAGTGCTTCGAGGGTGCTAAGGTTCTATTCTTTGGTCCTTTAGTATACGCTTTTCACCACGCTAAGTTCCAGTATTCCATACAGTCGGATCTAGATCGCCTTGAGTTATTATTATTAAAAAATAAACATAAATATGAGTAAATACAATTATATTTCGTTCAGCTGGAAAAGAAACCAATTAAAACCGTCATACAATGCTTTATAAAGTAGTTAAAGACATCTTCATTGACGAAAAATTAACCTAATCATACCATACACACCCCACACAAAACTCACACACACCACACACACATATAATATGCTTTAATGTTGTCATTAAACTAACGCACACACCTCTATTTTTAGTGAAGTTTTAGATCGTATCCGACCACGCTGGTCCAATGCGGGTTAGTGGCTATATAGTTGGCTGTAAATCATCTAAAATTAAAAAAAATATAGAATCCTTTGATTGATTTAACGATTTGTTCAGGTGCGAGCTGGTTCCACTCGGACGAGCTGGAGGGCAGCGTGGCGATGGGCGGCGCCAACACCGCGGTGCCAAGGCCCGAGAGGCTGCACACGCTGCGGGCGGTGCACCAGCTCAACAAGGACGCGGTTGGTGATCGTACTACTAGTCTATCACTATTACTATCACCATCATCATCATCATCGTCATCACTCATCAGCAGCAGCAGCAGCCTTTATCCGTCCACTGCTGGACAAGGGCCTTTTGTAATGAACGCTGAGATGGTCTATCGAATCAGCTACTGCACGGAGATCGGCGTCCCACCTGATAGGGGGAGACCATCGTCTCCCTCTTAGTTAGTACTAAAGAAGAAATGAAACAGCATCGTCCAAAGCGTAAGTAAGTTTGATATGGAAAATAGATGATTGATGTATACATATTTAAAAATATATGTTATGTAAACATATTAGATAAATATAAACACCCAAACATAGATAAACACTATACTCATCTCACAATATTTTTCCCGTAGTGGGAAACGAACGAAGTAATATATTATCATGGTTGTCGAATAAACATTTGATAACATTTGATTTAAATAGAGAAGAATAATGATTTAATCAACAAAAATCACAGCCTGTGTCCTCTGCTGGACTTGGCCTCCCCTAATGCACGCCTTCTCCAATAGGCGGTTTTTGGACCGTACCACCACGCTGGTCCAATGCGTGTTGGTGGGTAGACAGACTTCTTACATGCCCATCCGACGCATGGATCATTATACTTTTTAGACAGTTGTTCGATCGGCCTAAATTGTCCTAACCAACCAGAAAACAGCGATAACACAAAGTTATTTCCCCGCGTGATTCGAACCCACGACCTCCGGTTTGTAAAGCAAGGGCCAATACCGCTAGGCCACGGAGGCGGTTTATATATATATATATATTATTTAATCATTTTGATGACAGATTTACAATATTTGGTTATCTCGTTTCGATATGAATTGTAGTTTTTGTAAATTATTCAATGTCCTAATGATCTTTATCCGATGAACAACATTCTTTGACATATTCGTTTCAAATCCAGGTGCTGGTCTGCCACGAGAACACCGTGGACATCATCCCAGTGTTGGAGAGGAGGCGGTCGGACGAGGAGAGACGGAGGAATAAGCTTGTCTCGAGGATACAGTTCGACTTCCACATCGAGAGCATACGTGAGTGGATGAATGATAATAGTCGTATTAACAAGAGTAAAATCGGTTCTGATGTCAAATTGCTTGTGTTATTTTCTGGATGTCAACATAAGGCATTGGCATCGACTGCCTCCGTAGCCTAGTGATATGGGCGTGTGCTTTAGAAACCGCAGGTCGTGGGTTCGAATCCTGCGGGGACTCAACAAATTTTCATTGTTGTTTCCTAGTTGGTTAGGGCGATTTGGGCCGATCACTCAACTGTCTGAAAAGTAAGATCCATGCGTCGGATGAACTGTAAAGCCGGTCCACCCACCAACCCGCATTGGAACAGCGTGGTGGGATACGGTCCAAAACCCCCTCATGGAAAGGGGTGTATTACAGGCACAGGCTGATGATGTGATGTGATGTAGAATCTATGTATAGATTGGAATAGAGTTACCTAAATGTATTTTTTTTTACTGTGGGCGACTAATAACAATGTATTGTTTAATGTTATGTAACTTCTTCAATCTAATTAGCTAAAGTTCTTAAGTACAAGCCTTAATCAGATGTTACGTGTCAAATAATATGTATTTACTTGTTGCACTGTTTCTGTAGCATAGTGGGAAGGGCCTTCGCTATAGCAACCAGTGGTCGGTGATTCGAATCCTGCGGGGACTCAACAACTTATCGTTGTTTTCCTAGTTGGTTAGGAATCACTTGATGTTGAAAACAATTCTGACTTGATCGCCCGTAAAGTGAGGTGGTTTATGCATCGATTGGGCTTGGTAGCAGTCGGTCCCGTGCCTGATCTCTCTCCGGTCGTGTCGGTTATCCGTCCTATCGGACTTTGACAGTACAAAAAAGAAGGGAGTGCGTTTTTGTGTATGCGCGTAAATTTGCGCACTATAATATCTCCTGCGCAGTTGGCTGATCTCTGATATAGATCGGCCGCCGTAGTCGGCTCAACATTATTGTTTACCTCTGTTTATATCATTGTTCACAGTGTGTCTAGCGGATTCTGTGCTGGCCTTCCACCGACACGGCGTACAAGGCCGCTCCTTGAGGAACGCCGATGTTACGCAGGAGATCACCGATCTCTCGCGCGCGTACAGACTTCTAGGGAATGATAAGTGAGTATTGTCACCTAGAGTGATAGTGTATACGCTACTGTCTCGTCTCTTAGTTCTTTATAAAGTAAGATTTAAAGAACGGAAGATGTGAGTATAAAAATATTTTTCACTGGTGGCAGGTCCCCTTTTTACAGGGGACCGTCTGGGTTGGTACCACCGCGGTGCCTATTTCTGCCGCAATGCGGCAATGTGAAAACACTACTGTGTTCCGGTTTGAAGGGCACCGTAGCCAGCGTATTTACTGGGTAAACAAGATTTAACAGCGTAACGTTTGTGATACTAGTATTGCAGATGTCTATGGGCGTCGGTGACCACTTCACATGGTGTGGCCCGACCTCTTGTCTGGATGTGTAAGCAATAATGAAAAATAAAAAAAATCCCAGTCACGAAATGAAAAGAATTTAAATAATCTTTTTTTTATAGACGAAATTATCTTAGTGGACCAACACATGAATATGAGGTGTGCGGTTTGCGATGTATCAGAACCAAATATGATCGATTTTGTTTATAAAGTATTCCATGACAACGGAGTGGCATGGATTAGGTTGTTATATTAATTTTGATTCAATTAAAGTGGCCGATTTGGCTAGGCTCAAATTGAACTTCTAACGGCGACGAAACTTTAAATTTATTAAACTTTTTGTTGTATATTTATTATTATATTATAAAAAAAACCTACACTCACTGTGTTTTTTATGCCGGTTTTTGTCAAGGCAGAGGCTACCATTTTAGAACCAGTGGTGGTTTTTTTGACGATCAATGAAAAAGTGTATTGCTTCCATATTGAAATTGAGATTGAGGAATTTTTATCATATTTCAGAGTCGTAGTACTGGAATCGCACACACTCCACAATACTCTATCGAGTGACGACGGCAACGATCTATACATATTGGCCGGACACGAGGCGTCCTACTAAAGACATACAGACAGACAATATCCCAAGGATTTGAAGTCTAATACACCGAGAGAGAAGTTGTAAAGTTTCAGAATGCAATTTAGGAATTCGGAAATCGATAAGGAAGAGGCAAGATCAATTGTAATGTTATTTTGAGCAATAAAAATATGATAAACATAATATGGATGTCTATGGCTGAAAGGAAATCATTGTCTATGGAAAAAAGAATAAAAAACATAAAGGAAAGATCTATTCGTCAGTTGAAGAAAGTTATGGTCTATGGAAGTAAGAAACAAAATGCGGTCTATAGCCAAAGCGATATTATCAATTATATTGATTAATGTGTTTATGTTTTGTATTACCAACATTTCGGCTTTGCTAACAAAGATTCGATTCCGGATTTGTTTTGAATCAGCTATATCTAGTGATCGAGTCCCCAATTTGTTCTTAAGGTATTTTGAGGAGGTTTTTTTAAAATGCATCATGTTTTTTAACTCGCCTACGATTCTTTTAGAACTCGCATTTGATTTTGACCCTATAAATTATAAAGCTATCGATTCATTTCAAATATAACCTAAACTGAAGCCAAGGAAAAGGCAAAATTTAGGTGAGAATGTAATTCATAGCAAAAAAGGTAGCGTTGTATGGTGTTATTAGTTGATCGACTCTTGTAGATAGATATATCAGCAACTATTCAACGCTAGATGTATGACGTCACTCCGTTGCTATTGGTTGCGGTGTTTAACATAATTCTGTGTTTTCTTTGGCTCAGTTATAAACCCCCTTACTAGAGAGAGTTATACATGAAATTCCTAAGAGCATATCTATATGCCTCAACTCAAATAGATACGGACTTATTGATGACGTCATTCTTAACTTTGTATAGATGCAGGAGGAAATTATTTTCCTACGGGCAAACTCGGATCGGTATACGACGACGACCGAACTGTCAATGTGATCGTATTAAACGAGTGACATTTTTATATCCATCAATAGCGTCAAATGTCGAAATGAATAATGTCATTGCATGCTATAGAGATGTATAGGTACCGAAGCTGTTTGAGAGACAACGGTAAATACGAACTTTTCCGAAAAGCTACTAAGGAAAATCTTTTCTTACTATATCTGTAGTGACATTTCATTCGTGGGAAAAATAAGTTGTGAGCTATCGTTAATAATCCTACAATAAAAAGGTTTTAAGTTGATGACGTCAAGTTTTTGTTGGTGTCATGACGTCATAGCTTTCCAGGTATGACGTTTCAAGTCATACCCGAATCAAATAAGATGCGTTAAAGTAATTATATTTATAAAAATAACTAGAAACCCCCTTTATGGGTGGAACTTCGTAAAATTCGTTGTTAGCTGACCTCTACTCGGCGAAAGGAATATTCCTACCAAATTTCAAGTCGCTACGCCTTACGGTTCCAGAGATATCGTGATGAGTCAATATATAGGTGAGAACCTCTTTCATATATATATATATATATAAAGAGGGTAATATTACCCATCTTAAATATCATCATCAATTAAGGTTAAATGAACATATAAAAATATCAAAATCACCCGAGCACTGCCTTTAAATCCATTCCTAGATGTGAACGAAGCAATATTATTTCGTTGTAGCCTTATTAATGTTGTAGATCAGAATTAAACGTAGAGTATTTGACACACAAACGTTGGGAAGCGGTAGTGTGCGATCACTATTTTATTGTATCGAGAGTTGAACAAACAAACCAACAAAAAGTAACATATAAAATATGTTATATGTCAAAGCACCCAGCCAATTTGTGGTGTAAAACCACCGCATTTATTACGATATAAATAATCAAATTCAATGGGTCTATATTGATATTGTCATACAAAAGAAATGGTCGAATATTCTACGTCTTCAACGGTTTTGTTGTAAATTTGTTACGTACGGAGTTATTGCATCGTAAGCGATAAAAGTGTTTATGTCTAACGAGAGAGGGGCGATAACGCTATGAATGAAAATCCGTAGCTATAAACTTCTTTACACTTTAAAACGTGCTATATTTTCAATACTTTTTTAAATAGCACAGTATTTTCGATCTACAGTTCAACCAATTCGTATTCGGAATAAATGTAAACAAATGTAATATCAACCTCTCAAACTAATGGCGTCAGAAGCGGACGCATTATTATTATTGGTGAACCATAATCACTCTCAATCATCACGTGATGTTTCACCAATAGGAGTGCGCGAATTTTGGCCTCAATTGACTTTGATATAAGACTTTGTTTATGTTATTTCTTTGTCTAAATTGACTAAACTGTAATATCAGACGAGAGACATAGATAATGACAAAATTAAGTAAGCATTAGGAATACAATTAGCACTACGGCAAACTTGAGTATGTCACGAAAGCTAAAAAGTAGTTGAAAAAGTTAGACCCCCCTCCCCCGATGGACTTAGTTTAACTAAACTGTTATCTTACAGCGCTTAATAGCTAATAAAATATTGAAAATCTATTATAGATACAGCTCTTAGGTTCGTAAAAGGTCTTATCTTTAGCATGTCTCGGTAACAACTGCCTAAAAGCATATTAATATCTATAATAGTTAAAAATTAGATATGGCTTATAGTAAAATCCATAGCAACGAAGTGTCGTCACACATGCAGCACTTAATAATGAATTGTCATTGTAATGTCAATAATAAACACTAATTACAACAACATTTAACACTCCTTCGTTTCTATGGGTTACCATATCTTATTTCGCCTGTGATAATGTATTATAGAATATCTATAATATATAACAATTCATTATAGATTTTCTATAATAAATTATGTCGCTGATATGCCCCAGTATAATGCATAACCTTCTGTCATTTGCAATTAGTATCTGGCATGTGACAGTACGTATTTGGTTAATTGTCAGCCGATTAAATACGGAGTAATTGTCTAATTAAATCAATGGCATTTAATTAAATGATGCAGAGTTATAAATAATCTAACTACCTTTAAACATCTAGTAAATCTATGAAATCAACGGAATTAATCTTTGATAAATTCTTACATTACACCCTTATCATAATACCATGTGTAAGGGTTTTAATTCAAAAGTCCATACTCTGTAATATGACAATCAAATATTGATTTAAAATGCTATTATTATCTTAAAAAAGAAATAACAAGCAGTTTGGACTATGTAAAAGTTACTTTAAAAAAATTCTTGTGGTCTTTATAAAAGCTATAAATACATATTTCTTTTGTTTTCTAACCACTGGTAAGTTGCATATGACTTTTATTATTGATAATATTGCAGTATATTCAGTTCTTTAAATTTTCATGACAAACTTGGGTTGATAGACTGTTTATATCTCTGTATTCGGTTACATTTAGACATAATGCTGTTTGCATTTTTCTCTAATTAACTTAGTCGATGGAATAAATCTATTTATTTATAATATATAGCTCTTATTGTAAACAACCAAATAATTGTGATTTATTAATGGTTAAATTACGGCCATCGCAAGCCGTTCATAATGGGTAATTAATTAATTAACTTTTAATTAATGTATAATTAAAAAAAGACAATTTTCCCCCCCTTGGTGTGTTAGGCACCAATAATTTCAGTACTCATTGCTTGTGTATTATTTTGTGTACATATATTACGATTATTCCAACTAGTTTTTAGTCAATTGTATAATATCAGTAGCCGTTAGTTTATATAATTATTGATTAATTAATTAATTAATGTATTTAATTTGTTATGAAACTAGATTAACACTATGATGAGTTAATACAGCGCTTGTTTATCATTTCTTGTCTCGATCATATTGTTGTTTAATGTGGAAAAAAATTCATGTGATTCAATGTGAATTTGAGATTATTTTAGCCGCAGTATTGATATTTTTCAGTGAAACTCTCAAGGGATGAGGCAAAGCTCAAAGTTTTTTCCATATAACATACTCTTTTATGATGTGTGCGGATGGTTTTCCTTATTTTCGTGTATTATTATTAACCAAATAACACAGACAATAAAATAGGTTATTCCTTGCCAGTGAATCAGCCCCGTTGAAAGTATATTATGCTTCCCGAGCGTTAAAGGCAAACAAATTGTGAATGCTTATGAATTCTTTTAATTGGTTGCTTTGAGTTTGTCATTTTTTATGTATACAGATAATGAAATAGAAAGATCAATCGTTTATAACAAAGTCACATTTGATTTTAATAATTTGGTTTTTCCAGGTTTTGAGTTTTGTGAAGATTTGAACTTTGTTGCTTTGGTTTATATCACTTATTTATGTTCTCCAAATAAACGTTTATTTTCCAATTTTTGATTTATTTTATTTTGGTTCCGCACTTGATATAATTTTCTCACGAAATTGTACATTTCATTAATTTATTAAGATTTGTTTCAGTAACAAGTGTCAAATTGACCGTGATTTAATTTCAAATGCGTAGAAGTAAAATATTGTTAATATTTAGTTTCCTATATTGGATGGAAATATGAGTGGATATCATAAACGTATTTTTAATAGGGTATCATTGTCAACAAATAGTTTTGTTTATTTGTAGAAACAAAGCTCTAAATGTATTTAACCTATAAAAGTACACCAACATTTATAAAAAAGAAGGTTTAGAATTATTTAACTGTATTACTTTACTTAGGTTAGTGTTGAAAATAATTTAAGGTACTTACGACTCTTCAGCTTCTATTTGTATTTAGCACCTTACAAACATAACGATTGCCAAACTAAAAATGCGTGGCATACGGACTGAACATGGCTGTATTACCGAAAATAATGTATTTTAGTGTGTACTTTAATATTTAGGGTTTAGTTGTTTTTTTTAGTAGCTTAATGGCGGGAAACGTTTTGAACTAGCGATAGCGGGAAGTTACGTCACTAATACACACAAATGAGGTGTTGCAATTGGTTAAAATATGTTTTTATGTTTTGTGAGCGGAATTTTATTTTATTTTTATTGGCATTGGTGAAGTTACGTTATGAAGAAATAGTTATTTTATTTTGATAGACAATCAATTTTTATCACAAATTTTGTGTGTAAATTTTCGTTTACTCAGATTTTATAGTATATTCCAAACGCTATTGTAAACAAATAACGTTTTTAAATTTATTTTGGGAATATCGATAAAAAGGATTCTTTCAATATTTCAACTGTATATCAATTATTAGTAAGTACATTGGGGCTAATGCCCCAAAACACCATTTAATTATTTCATATTTATGTAACTTTCCGGCTTTCGCTGGAGAGAGTTACCGATTTAGGTTAAATAGAGCGTCGTTCTATAGAATTTAAGAGGTTTTGAAATTATTAACTCTATGATAATTCGATCTACGATCGGGCAAAATGAACACCAGTAGTTATTTCGTGTAACTAATGTTAGTGGAATTTGTCGGTCCATTGTAATCCTAAAAAGACGTTTCTGGTGAGGGGACGTTATATTTTTTTTAAAAAGAATTAAATGGACCGACAATTTAAATTGAGGATTAAATATACTAGATTATATTATTCGTTAGTTTGAAGTATTAAATTGAAAGTGTTTTATACCACACTTATCTCTATGTCTATTAAAAGAAAGTACTTTAGCATACAATGCTGAGTAAGTCACGTCTCATCAGTGATGGGACTTCTAAGGTGCGCGGAGCCGTTAATAGCATATTTTATCATATAATAACTTGTCTAATGTAAGATGAATAAAAATAAATGGCAATGAGCAACATATCGGCATTGTGAGGGTACAGTAAACAACTATATTTTGAGCCAAGGCAGTGAAAACGTCCAAAACTCTTAAATCAGTGTGACATGCCTGAAGTGTGACGCTTTTTGCCATGTATTACTCTCGATTAATTAGATTTTACTTGTGTTTGATTGCTTAACAGTATATAATACCATTTAACAGAGGTAGTTCTTACTGGTTTGATGTAGATATTCGTAAATTATAGTTTGCGGTCACGAAATAATATCTAATTCGGTTTTCAAATGATTTCCTTGATAGTCCTTTTTTGTAATAACGAAGTGCAGCTTTGGTTCAATTTGTATTGATAATTTATAGACATAAACTGCTATTATGAGCACCCATACCAAGTACAATGACTGCACTTAAACAAATCGAACACGCAAATATATTAACATAATATTGCGTGACCAACTAATATCTTTATTTTTTTTTGTATATTCTTATATATTACCCATAGATTTAGTTTCGTATAATATCTTCCTCGTTACAATTCCCTCGTACACTATATCGGTTAAATTGTACTATAGATAACAAAGTAGTGTAACACAATTGACGGCTCTGCAATACATTTCGATAAAGTGAAGAGCGAAAGCTAAGGAAGGGAACGTACAAATGTGACGTTACTTTCATAGATATTAAGTCTTTCCATTTTTCTCTATTACATTAGTAATAACTACAATAAAAATTGAATTTAATCAAAGAAATTTAACTGTAGAATAGTCGGCGAGCGTATATCAGATATGATATTTATTTTCGTTATGACGGATAAATTCGACGTGTGGTGTAAATAAGCGAAGATATAGGATATAAGTAGTTATAGGCTGAGACGTGTCAGAATTACGATGTGACACTGAAGTTGTTTCTCGACAAATTTTATTCCCAAATAAAGTGATAATATTAAAGATATGTTGTTTTATTGGTAGCTATGCTGTACCCGTTATAAATTTTAGGTTCCCGATTGTCGTCCGTTACTATACCCTTGTTTTGATATTTTTTTTCTTTTCATGAAGGTGAGTTGATGCGTCAAAAGGTCATCTAAAACTGTATCTCATGAATCTATAGGATGCAATCGCTTTGGGCTTTGGCGATAAGATAGGACGTTTAAAGTGAAGTTTGTTATTCTGGAGATTCCTAGAAATAATTCCTAATATGATTGGATAGTATACCACTTTAATCTAAAAGAATTAGAAGCTAAGCTCAACTGTGGTCTTCTAACTAACTAGATGCAATGTGGAGTTCCACAAGGGTATTGGCTGTGTTTAGTTGAACGTCGTCGACTCATGAACGTTCGGATAAGATCTTTAAAGGAGAGAATCGGAATAGTTAAAAACTCTTACCTATATAGCCTCCGCTAAAGCAATAGTTAACTATTTAGGGGGTACGTCGTGCGATATGTTATAGACGGTAAGTATCCATACTCTGGCCGATTTTTTTCGACATGTGGCGGGTTATTTAAAATGCATTTTGCAACGCCTTAAACAAACGACACTAAAAATGCTAATATCCGATAAAAATAATAACATTGACTTTATAAGTACGGAGGCAGTGGCAAAGCTTTAGTTGTAAAGATGTGCCTTAGAAACCGGACGTCGTGGGTCTGACTCTGCGCGACTACAAATTTTCATTGTTGTTTCCGAATCTGATTAGGCACTAGCCGATCACCCAAATGTCTGAGAAGTAAGATGATCCTGTGTCGGATGGATATGTCAAAGTCGGTCCACCACTAACCCGTATTGACCATGGTTGGATAACCAGGGCAAAACTCGGTTGGTGTTCCGATGGCATTTTAAGACTTGCGTTGGTCCTAAACCGATAGGACGCTCATGGCTCTTCAGGATTCTGCCCGCATTTGAAGGTAAGTCCTGAAATGAACAGAATGCATTGCGGTTCAGGCAACTATCCAAACCTGTGGTTGCAGCAAGGGACCTAGTGAATGTTCAAGGTATCACCGACATTGCAAAACCTTATAATGCCCTGGGACTGCGTAAGAGCAACTTTCACGTTGACACAACACCGACAAGTTATTCAACCATATTTTAAGCAATCAGGTGTTCACGAGGGTCAGTTAGCCTTCTTTTAGATTATCGGATCGACCTTGACTATCCCCACTACTTTTTTCTTCAGAAGGATTATCTTCAAGATACTCTTTATAAAGGTTAGCGTGAGGCTTACACTCACTAAAACCCCAAGCGCCTGTCATCCGTAAATTATATCGTCACCGTGACGTCGTTAATATTCTAATAAAAATATCTTTAAGCACTTTTTATCGATTCACGGGCTCAATATCGAAAGAGAAGAATATTTATGAAGGTGCAATTTAATGGATTAGTTTATTTTAGACCTTCTAAAGGCTATAAATAGTTAGTGCAAACAGATATTCAAACTGATCTTGAATCACTATAGTGAAGAGACTCTCTATTTTTACTCTTTAACATTAGATATTTGTAAAACAATTAAGATGCCAGCAACGCTATGTTACCTTTTTCACGTGAAAACACTGAATTAATGTTTCAATATAGCCACTACAATGTTAATTTGATTCTCATTTACTTAGTATACCTGACTCTAAAGATTTTACAGATTTATTTAGTATTATAGTATAAGGAATAAATGTCAAATGCATGCCAGAGATGTGTTGATTTAAATAATTTACTAATGCATTAAGTTTTTACTCTTCTGTTCTCATATATAAAGAGATTTATGTATGAGTAGAAAACAGCCATGTACTGTTTGTGAAACATTGTCGAGGAGTAGATTAGTAGAACAATATAGGTTTAATGCTATTTTCATTAATTTCAGAAAAGCCAGAAAAATCAGTAATGTGTTCAGAGCTTCTATGGAATTGTAGCTTCGTAAAGATAAACTTACTACTAGTAAAGTAATTAAAAAAATCCAATGAGAAAATTTATCATACAGTCATAAAATATACACTATTTTTATTTTCAGGTTGTAAATGAATCAAAACAAAACCCGGTTACTACACATGTTTTTATACAAGTTGATATTCTTTACTTAATGAAGTCTTTAATACTAAATGTTAGTTTTATATTTTCCTTTTTAATTTCAAAACAAAATATAACTTATTATACCTGGTTCAGAAAGCCATCCCTGTTTCTACTGGACAACAAAGAGAATATATATTCATCATCATCATCAGCCTGTGTTAGTCTACTGCTGGCATAGGCCTCCTAATGCACCCTACTCCATCAGGGATTTTGGACTGTCTTTATCTCACCACATTGGTTTAATGCGGTTGGTGGTGAATTGACTTTACACGCCCATCCTATACACGGATCATCTTCTTTTCAGACAGTTGGGTGATGGCCCAAATGGTCCAAACCAACAAGGAAACATAACAGAAAGATGTTACCCAGCGGGATTCTAACCCACAACCTGTGGTTTCTAAAGCACGTCATATCACAATGCCATGGATGAGTTGAAAGATTTTATAACAAAATTTTATGGATGTTGAAATTTTATTTTATTTAGTAGGGTGATAAAATGAAATGAAATAATTCAATTATAGTTAAATAATTACCAGATAAAGTGTCATTAATAACAAAACAGACAAAAGCTGAATGACTACTGGGATTTTGTCTAATAGAAAAATTTATTGTTCTTTAAAGTTGAAGTACTAGTCTATGCTTGATCACAGTATTTATGTTCGCACATCACAGTATTTAACAAACACATATGTTATGTATTGAAATGAAATCATTACTTTGATTGCAACCCTTTCTCAAGAATTTTTAAGTACTCATTTTTAAGTATCTATTACATAATTTTATGCTGTAGTCATAACTCATTTGAATAAACTAAATGAGATGTAGGGGTCAGATGCCAGGTACAAAGCATGGAAACTGGCACATGAAAGAATTAAAACTTGATACCATGTCAATTTGGAAAAAAGTCCTTGAGAGCCAACATTTGTTTTAACTGTCAATAATTTAAGAAGAGGAATACCAATCCTCCAATATGGTATATATATACTTTAACTTGAAAAAGGTAACTTAAACAAAATATTTAATTTAAAAAAGGCATTTATTTTATTTTATAACCTTAACACTAAATGTTATTTAAATATCACATTATTCGTCTTCGACCATTTCAACGTCTTCCTCCCTTCCTTTTCTTCCTGCACAGACTTTCTCGTGAACAGCTTTGTTTGTATTTTTCCAAAGTTCACTTAAAGGCTCGACGAATCGATCAAATTCAATTTCCAGCATTGCTTCTACGACATCTTGGCCTGCTAAAGCTTCTGCTTGTTATTCTTTACAATATTTAGAAGTTGTAGCAGCCGATGTAACGTATAAGACAAAAAACTGACGCGGCTTTGGCTAATCCATATTGAGCCTCTTTTGAAATGGAGACACCTTCCGGTAAAGATGTTTTGACAATACGAGTAATTCTAGTAATAGGTAAATTTAAATCTTCGAGTTTCTCAGCCATTTTGTGTTATTTATGCTTAATTATGTTAAGTTTTCATGACAACGGCGACAGTAAAATTAAACCGCCAAAATTTAGCTTTACATGTCAAGTCAATGTTATTATGACATTAACTTAGCTAGTTTTAAGGCCTGGTAACTAGACCTTGACCCAAAACTAAATAGTAAGTATAGATAAAAATAGACCATGCACTAAACAACAGCAGCAGCTAAGCCAGGTCATGTTTTCTATTTTCCCCAAATTTACTCCTAGGTAATTCAAACTATTATTTTGTATTTGTCATTACGCTTTAACGGAAAAATTTAAGAAATTTATTTTTAGGCTTTTCGGTAAGTGGGTCAGTGGAATACCTTTTGGTAAAAGTCAGCGGTGGCCGCCCTTTCTGTTTCTGCAGCTGAAGTGGAGTCGCGGGCGATGAGGATATTGGCATTTGAAGGCACTGTTCCCGTCTTTCAGAAAGCGGCTATCTGCAGATGCTGCGGAAGGCGGGATATTAGGTAAAGTGTTGTGGATCTTCCTTTCACGGCTGAAACGAGGCTACGGCGAAACCTAATATTATAGCTGTAGGGCTAAGAGTCCAATCGTACAGCAATTTAATTTAGGGAAGTGTATACAATCTGTACCCCTACTAAGAGCGTATGATATCCTGTCGCGCAAAAATGGTGGTGGTGTGGGTCCCTTTTTGCCCGCAAGGAAGTATGGGTAGGCATTTTCAGTTAGTTTAGACATAAAAAAGGTAAATATATCATAAAAAGCATGGAGCACAGCTTCTAACAACTAATGGTATTTGCGTGACATGAGCAACAAGATTTTATGCGATCATCTTAAGGGCAATCTGTTGGAAGACACTGGGTCGCAAATAAGTTTTACATCCTCTACTACTATACCATGACACTGGAAAATTGTAGGTAGCTGTAGATTCAACCATTGATATTATATATGCCTTGTATTTTCTCTTAATTTGACTGCATAAAAGAAGTTCTCTTAGTCCAACTACGCCTAGCACAAAGACAGATTATTCCAAAGTATTCTGTACACTTGCCGTGGTGTAAATATTAGTCACATGCTCGGTTTGGTTGCTTTTCAAAGAAAAGCACTACCAAACTTCTGGCCCACACTTTGGCGTAAAATATCTTAAAGAACCGAATGTTGTTCTAAAGCTGCTTTAAAAAGTTATGTATATTTTGTGTCAAGAGGAAGACAAATGTAATGGACAAACGTACCTCTGTTTGCTTCAAGAAGCTCTCAATAAGTGTTGTTTAGTCGATACAAATCAGTGAACCAATAGAATAATACTATTTTAGTGTACATACTATATTAATCCTTAAAAATTTGTTCGGCCGTCTAGGAGAGTACTGTCGCGGTTCCCAAATCTGCCGCGAAGTAAAGGACACCACGATCTCCAGCTTGAACACCATTGACAGCGTAATTACACTTTAACGAGCGTGTTTGTAGTGTTTACCAACATACCATCAGATTAGTCCAGTCTCATCGCTTTTAATGTATTAAAAGAGCATATTTTATACTTTCCACAACATATATTAGTAATAATTCCATATGTTGCCACCTCCGCCATTCCAACGCATAGCAGTTTTGCTTGCGTGACAGCAGGCAGCGCCGAGCGACCGCGCGCTGTGGATCGTTGCCTCTCAAACGCTCAGCATGGTAGCCACAGCAAGGGCTGCACTGGAGTAAGATGCTTCACCTTTATGAAGTTGTTGATCTTTTGACCTTGATGACTTCAATGATACTGCGACCGAATTCACTGCCGCAGGTAACGCGATGGCTAGGCGTGTATTCTTGTAAATACAATAATTTACTTAAAGTTCTTAAGGCAAAATAGGCACCTGATAGGCATACCCACGCAGTAGTCACGCAGTAATCGACCCATCAGCGAGGTTGACCTCACCCTTTGCCATATGACACTGTAGCTTAACACATATAAGATAAGAGCGTTGGTGTAGTTCCTGGCGACATTCTTCTTCCAGCGCCAACGCTTTAAGCAATGGTAGCAAAGTTAGTTAGCTTCAAGCTTTAAAAATACCTGAATGTAGTCGAGGCGCTGGCCCACCTGGGCAGCCCTCGATTCAGCAAGCTAACGGGAACCATAAAGTGACGTCTCAAACGGAGGCTCCCCATCTGGAGCCCTGGAAGAGTCACCTGGTGGGGAGAGCGCCCTTGGCAATCCCCTCCCCACTCAGTATGTTCTAAAACGTTTTATCCACTGAGCACGAGATCAGAAAAGTTTACGTGTTGTTATTATGAATTGTATTTTTAATACGGAAATAGTTCAGAAGTAACATGAATTTATTTGATATGTGTGTTCAATTGTGTACAGCAGTTGTTTACGAACAGTTCAGTGTTCTGATTTAAAGGACACATACCAAGGGTGAGTATTAGAAAACGACATGTCGATGCCACATTTTTACAGGCAGAGTATCATTTTCCTGCTTCAACAAACCTCCTTGTTATTTAAGTACAAAAGAAATTATGAAAGTGTAGTGTCATAAGTCAATATGAAGAAACTCATGACTCACACAAATGTCGCAAGAGCTATAATAATTATTAAATAAAATGACTTTACGGATTTTATCGCGCTTATTTTTTCATTTTAAATTCCCGAGGTTTCGAACACTTTCCAGCGGCCGTGGTCACGGGTAGACAGAGTCTAATATTCGCGCAAGTTATAATAATACTAATTATAATCTTACTTCACAATACATATGTCTATGTATGCAACGTCTTCCTAAATTTATTTTGATCTGCTTCTCCACTACCTCTTTCTTAATCCATTGGTTTTAAAAATATTCAAAATAAAAAAATGTTATCAAGATGAACGTTATCTCTTTCGAATTATTATACATATCAAATCCACTTTTGCGGATTTTTCACGTTAATTGTTTATGCTTATCCACGACGTCTCGGACTAAATCTAGCATTTAATCCATGATAATGAATAAGGAGTGAATTTAATAAGATGACGGTTGACCGCCCGTAGTCTAGCGGTATTGGCCTTGTTTTATAAACCGAAGGTCGGGTTTAATCGCGTTGGAAAAACGTTAGTCTATCGTTGTTTGTTGAAGTTGGTTAGGACAATTTGGCTGATCACCCAATTGTCTGAAAAGCAAGATGATCCATGCGTCGGATGGCATGATGGGTCCATCCACCAACCTGCATTGGGTCAGCGTGGTGGATATGGTCCAAAAACCCCCTAATGGAGAAGGCGAGCATTAGGAGAGGCCTATATCCAGCAGTGGACTAACACAGGCTGATGATGAAATACTAATTTAGTTCATCCTCAGCCATTTATAAATGTTTTCTTGAATTTTTTATGTACCCCTTGACTTATTAATGTACAGGTTTGGATTCATTTATTTAAGTAACATATTTTTCTCATTTATCAATCCAAGAATGTACGATTTAAACTATTTTATGGTTATTTTAATGATAAAATGTTTATTTTATAACCATGAGGTCGCTTTATTACACCTAAAAAGACAGGAAATTTTCGGTAACAATGTCTAATGTGGAACCAAAATGTTTCCTAACGTTCTGATGTTTTGAAAGTGTCATAACTCTTTTTTCAAGTAGCCATTTTCACAAGTCATGTCAACTTTTAATCCATTCAGATTTTATAAATAACTGTTCAACGCAATGTGGCTGCCATCTGACCTCGACAATTCAAAGTTGTACAGCATTTGATGGATGAATATGATGAGTTAATACAGCGCTTGTTTATCATTTCTTGTCTCGATCATATTGTTGTCTAATGTGGAAAAAATTTCATGTGATTCAATGTGAATTTGAGATTATTTTAGCCGCAGTATTGATATTTTTCAGTGAAACTCTCAAGGGATGAGGCAAAGCTCAAAGTTTTTTCCATATAACATACTCTTTTATGATGTGTGCGGATGGTTTTCCTTATTTTCGTGTATTATTATTAACCAAATAACACAGACAATAAAATAGGTTATTCCTTGCTAGTGAATCAGCCCTGTTGAAAGTATATTATGCTTCCCGAGCGTTAAAGGAAAACAAATTGTGAATGCTTATGAATTCTTTTAATTGGTTGTTTTGAGTTTGGATATTTTTATGTATACAGATAATGAAAAGAAAGATCAATCGTTTATAACAAAGTCACATTTGATTTTAATAATTTGGTTTCCAGGTTTTGAGTTTTGTTAAGATTTGAACTTTGTTGCTTTGGTTTATGTCACTATTTATGTTCTCCAACAAACGTTTATTTTCCAATTTTTGATTTATTTTATTTTGTTCCACTTGATATAATTTTCTCACGAAATTGTAGCATTTATTCATTTATTAAGATTTGTTTCAGTAATAAGTGTCAAATTGACCGTGATTTAATTTCAAATGCGTAGAAGTAAAATATTGTTAATATTTAGTTTATAGGAGGAATTATGAGGGATATCATAAACGTATTTTTAATAGGTACCATTGTCAACAAATAGTTTTGTTTATTTGTAGAAACAAAGCTCTAAATGTATTTAACCTATAAAAGTACAACCAACATTTATAAAAAGAAGGTTTAGGAATTATTTAACTGTATTACTTTACTTAGGTTAGTGTTGAAAATAATTTAAGGTACTTTACGACTCTTCAGCTTCTATTTGTATTTAGCACCTTCACAAACATAACGATTGCAAACTAAAATGCGTGGCATACGGACTGAACATGGCTGTATTACTGAAAATAATGTATTTTAGTATGTACTTTAATATTTAGGGTTTAGTTGTTTCGTTTAGTAGTTAATGGCGGAAAACGCTTTGAACTAGCGGATAGCGGAAGTTACGTCACTAATAACAAATGAGGTGTTGCAATTGGTTAAAATAAGTTTTATGTTTGTGAGTCGAAACTTTTTTATTTTTATTGGCATCGGTGAAGTTAGTCATGAAGAAATAGTTATTTTATTTTGATAGATAATCAATTTTATAACACATTTTGTGTAAATTTTCGTTTACCAGGATTTTTAAGTATATTCCAAACGCTATTGTAAACAAATAACGTTTTAAATTTATTTTCGTCATATCGATAAAAAGGATTCTTCCAATATTTGAACTGTATATCAATTATTAGTAAGTCTATTGGAGCTAATGCCCCAAATCACCTTTTTGATTATTTCATATTTATGTAACTTTCCGCTATCGCTGAGAGAGTTACTGATTTAGATTAAATAGAGATCGTTCTATAGAATTTAAGAGGTTTTGAAATTATTAACTCTATGATAATTCGATCTACGATCGGACAAATGAACACCAGTAGTTATTTCTGTGTAATTAATGTTAGAGGAATTTGTCGGTCCATTGCAACCTGAAAGACGTTTCTGGTGAGGGACGTTATGTTTTTTTTTAAAGAATTATATGGACCGACAATTTAAATTGAGGATTAAATATACTAGATTATATTATTCGTTAGATTGAAATATTAAATTGAAAGTCTGGTATAAAGTCTATTAAAAGAAAGTACTTCAGCATACAATGCTGAGTAAGTCACGTCTCATCAGTGATGGGACTTCTAAGGTGCGCGGAGCCGTTAATAGCATATTTTATCATTTTGTAACTTGTCTAATGTAAGATGTATTAAAATAAATGGCAATGAGCAACATATCGGCATTGTGAGAGTAGAGTAAACATCTATATTTTGAGCCAAGGCAGTGAAAACGTCCAAAACTCTTAAATCAGTGTGACATGCCTGACGTGAGATATGCTTTTTGCCATGTATTACTCTCGATTAATTAGATTTTACTTGTGTTTGATTGTTTAACAGTATATAATACCATTTAACAGCGGTAGTTCTTACTGGTTTGATGTAGATATTCGTAAATTATAGTTTGCGGTCACGAAATAATATCTAATTCGGTTTTTAAATGATTTCCTTGATAGTCCTTTTTTGTAATAACGAAGTGCAGCTTTGGTTCAATTTGTATTGATAATTTATAGACATAAACTGCTATTATGAGACCCACCACCCAGACTAAGTACAATGACTGCACTTAAACAAATCGAACAAGCAAATATATTAACATAATATTGCGTGACCAACTAATATCTTTATTTTTTTTGTATATTCTTATATATTACCCATAGATTTAGTTTCGTATAATATCTTCCTCGTTACATTTCCCGCGTGCACTATATCGGTTAAATTGTACTATAGATAACAGAGTAGTGTTACACAATTGACGGCTCTGCAATACATTTCGGTAAAGTGAAGAGCGAAAGCAAGAAGGAACGTAAAATGTGACATTACTTTCTGTAGAATTAAGTCTTTCCATTTTTCTCTATTACATTAGTAATAACTACAAAAAATTGAATTTAATCAAAGAAATTTAACTGTAGAATAGCGTTTGGCGAGCGTATATCACAGATATGATATTTATTTCGTTATGACGGATAAATTCGACGTGCGGTGTGTAAATAGCGAAGACAGGATATAAGTAGTTAGTTAGGCTGAGACGTGTCAGAATTACGATGTTGACACTCGAAGTTGTTTCTCGACAAATTTTATTCCCAAAAAGGATAATATTAAAGATATGTTGTTTTATTGGTTACCCATTATAAATTTTGGTTCCTGATTATGTTCGTTACTCTACGAGTTGATGCGTCAAAAGGTCATCTAAAACTGTATCTCATGAATCTAAAGGATGCAATCGCTTGGCTTTAAGGATAAGATAGACATTTAAAGTAAAGTTTGTTATTCTGGTGATCTCAAGGAATAATTCCTGATATAATTGGATAGTATACCACTTTAATCTAAAAGATTAGAAGCTAGCTTAACTAGATGCAATGTGGAGTTCCACAGGTATTGGCTGTGTTTAGTTGATTGTCGTCGACTCATGAACGTTCGGATAAGATCATTAAAGGAGGAATCGGAATAGTTAAAACTCTACCTATATAGCCTCCAGCTAATAGTTAACTATTTAGGGGAATGCACGATATGTTATAGACGGTAGTATCCATACACTTTAACATGTGGCGGTTTTTAAAATGCATTTTGTAACGCTAAAAACAACCGACACTAAAATGCTAAAATCCGATAAAAATATAATAAGATTGACTTCATAACTGCCTCCGTAGCTTAGTGGTAAAGATGTGCTTTAGAAACCGGACGTCGACTGGTCCGACTCTGCGGACTACAATTTTCATTGTTGTTTTCTTATTGATTAGGCAATTGGCCGATCACCCAATTGTCTGAAAAATAAGATGATCCATGCGTCGGATGGATATGAAAGTCGGTCCACTACACTAACCCGTTTGGACCAGCGTGGTTTGGTAACCAGGGCAAAAATCGTTGGTGTTCCGATGGCATTTAAGACTTGCGTTGGTCCTAACCGATAGGACTATAGGCTCTTCAGGATTCTGCCCGCATTTGAAGTCCGAAATTGAACAGAATTAGTGGTCTAGGCAACTCATCCAAACTCGGGTTGTCAGAAAGGATCTAGTGTGAATGTTCTATGAGGTATCACCGACATTGCAAAACCTTATAATGCTGCCCTGGGACTGCGTAAGAGCAACTTTCACGGCATACACGACGCAGTTATTCAACCATATTTTAAGCAATCGTAGTTGGTTTTACGAGGTTCAGTGTAGATTCTTAGATTATAGGATTCACTTTTGCACTATCCTCACACTATTTTTTTCTTCAGGAGGAATATCTTCAATAGATGCTCTATTATAAAGGGTTACGTGAGGTTATCACTAAAACCTCCAAGCGCCTGTCATCCGTATATTATATCGTCACGTGACGTCGTTTTAACATTACTAATAAAGATATCTTTAAACACTTTTTTATCGATTCAGGGCTCAATATCGAAGAGAAAATATTTATGAAGGCAATTTAATGGATTATTAATTTAGACTCTAAAGGCTAATAAAATAGTTATGCAAACAGATATCTAAACTGATCTTGAAACACTATAGTGAAGAGACCTCTCTATTTATACTCTTTTAACATTGTTTCTAAGATATTTATAAAACAATTATGCCAGCGATGCCAGCAACTGTCATGTTACCCTTTTCACATAAACACTGAATAAATGTTTCAATATAGCCAATTAAGCAATGTTAATTTGATTCTCATTTACTTAGTATACTTGACTCAAAGATTTTCTGGTATTCAATAACTAATACAAGGAATAAATGTCAAATGCATGCCAGAGATGAATTAGATGTGTTGATTTAACATAATTTACTAATGCACTAAATGCATTAATTTTCTACTCTTCTGTTCTCATATGTAAAGAGATAATAAAATTGTGATGAGTAGAAAACTAGCCATATACTGTTTGGTGAAACATTGCCGAGGAGTAGATTAGTAGAACAATATAGGTTTAATGCTATTTTCATTAATTTCAGAAAAGCTAGAAGAAATCAGTAATGTTTTCAGAGCTTCTATGAATTATATTAATTTCAAAACAAAATATAACTTATAATACCTGGTTCAGAAAGCCATCCCTGTTTCTACTGGACAACAAAGAGAATATATATTCATCATCATCATCAGCCTGTGTTAGTTCACTGTGGCCATAGGCCTCCCTAATGCACTCCCTACTCCATCAGGGATTTTGACTGTCTTTATCTCACCACATTGGTTTAATGCGGGTTGGTGGGTGAATTGACTTTACATCGCCCATCCATACACGATCATCTTACTTTTCAGACAGTTGGGTGATGCTAATGGTCCAAAACCAACAAGGAAACATACAGAAAGATGTTACCCAGCGGGTTAAAACCACAACCTGTGGTTTCTAAGCTACAAGCCATATCACAATGCCATGGATGCAGTTGGTAAGATTTTATAACAAAATTTTATAGATGTTGAAATTTTATTTTATTTAGTGGGTGATAAAATGAAGTGAAAAATTCAATTATAGTTAAATAATTACTAGATAAAGTGTCAATAATATCAAAACAGACAAAAGCTGAATGACTACTGGGATTTTGTCTAATAGAAAAATTTATTGTTCTTTAAAGTTGGAAGTACTAGTCGATGCTTGATCACAGTATTTATGTTCTGCACATCACAGTATTTAACAAACACATATGTTATGTATCGAAATGAAATCATTACTTTGATTGCAACCCTTTCTCAAGAATTTTAAGTACTCATTTTTAAGTATCTATTACATAATTTTATGTTGACTCAACTCATTTGAATAAACTAAATGAGATGTAGGGGTCAGATGCCAGGTACAAAGCATGGAAACTGGCACATGAAAGAATTAAAACTTGATACCATGTCAATTTGGAAAAAGTCCTGAGAGCCAATGTTTGTTTTAGCTGTCAATAATTAAGAAGAGGAAAATGTAGTACTTACCAATCCTCCAATATGATATATATATACTTTAACTTGAAAAGGAACTTAAACAAAATATTTAATTTAAAAAGGCATTTATTTTATTTTATAACCTTAACACTAAATGTTATTTAAATATCACATTATTCGTCTCGACCATTTCAACGTCTTCTCCTCTTCCTTTTCTTCCTGCACCAGACTTTCTCCTGAAACAGTTTTTGTATTTTTCCAAAGCTTCACTTAAAGGCTCGACGAATCGATCAAATTCAATTTCCAGCATTGCTTCTACGACATCTTGGCCTGTTAAAGCTTTCCGCTTGTTATTCTTTACAATATTTGTAGTTGTAGCAGCCGATGTAACGTATAAGACAAAAACTGACGCGCTTTGGCTAATCCAGTACGAGCCCTTTTGAAATGGAGACACCTTCCGTAAAGATGCTTTGACAATACGATAATTACAGTAATAGGTAATTAAATCTCGAGTTTCTCAGCCATTTTGTGTTATTTACGCTTTAATTATGTTAAGTTTTCATGACAACGGCGACAGTAAAATTAAACCGCCAAAATTTAGCTTTACATGTTGTCAATGATTATGACATTAACTTTAGCTAGTTTTAAGGCCTGGTAACTAGACCTTTGACCCAAAACTAAATAGTTACCATAGATAAAAAAAATAGACCATGCACTAAACAACAGCAGCCTCTCTAAATTTACTCCCTAGGTACTTCAAACTATTATTTTGTATTTTCATTACGCTTTAACGGAAAAATTTAAGAAATTTATTTTTAGCTTCGGTTAGTGGCTGCGTGAATACCTTTATGGTAAAAGTCAGCGAAGTGGCCGCCCTTTCTGTTTCTGCAGCTGAAGTGGAGTCGGGCGATGAGGGATATTGCATTTCGGCACTGTCCTGTCTTCGAAAGCGGCTATCTGCAGACGCTGTGGGAGGGCGGGATATTAGGTAAAGTGTTATGGATGTCTCTTCCTTTCACGGCTGAAACGATGCTACCGGCGAAGCCTAATATTATAGCTGTAGTTGGGGGCTAAGAGTCTGAATCGTACAGCAATTTAATTTAGAGGAAGTGTATTACCAATCTGTATCCCTACTAAGGGCGTACAAGTTCCGTCGCGCAAAAATGGTGGTGGTGTGGGTCCCTTTTTGCCCGCAAGGAAGTATGGGTAGGCATTTTCAGTTAGTTTAGACATAAAAAAGGTAAATATATCATAAAAAGCATGGAGCACAGCTTCTAACAACTAATGGTATTTGCGTGACATGAGCAACAAGATTTTATGCGTTCATCTTAAGGGCAATCTGTTTAAAGGCACTGGGTCGCAAATAAGTTTTACATCCTCTACTACTATACCATGACACTTCGAAAATTGTAGGTGCGTAGATTCAACCATTGATATTATATATGCCTTGTATTTTCTCTTAATTTGACTGCATAAAAGAAGTTCTCTTAGTCCAACTACGCCTAGCACAAAGACAGATTATTCTACAAGTATTCTGTACACTCTGCCGCGGTGTAAATATTGTCAACACGGCTCGGTTTGGTTGTTTCAAAGAAAGCACTACCAAACTTCTGGCCTACACTTTGCGTAACATCTTAAAGAACCGAATGTGTCGGTTCTAAAGCCGCTTTTAAAAAGTTATGTATATTTTGTGTCAAAGCGAGGAAGACAAATGTAATGGACAAACGTACCTCTGTTTGCTTCAAGAAGCTCTCAATAAGTGTTGTTTAGGTCGATACAAATCAGTGAACCAATAGAATAATACTATTTTAGTGTACATACTATATTAATCCTTAAAAAAATTTGTTCGGCCGTCTAGGAGAGTACTGTCGCGGTTCCTAAATCTGCCGCGAAGTAAAGGACACTGATCTCTCAGCTTGAACACCATTGACAGCGTAATTACACTTTAACGAGCGTGTTTGTGTGTTTTACCAACATACCATCAGATTAGTCCAGTCTCATCGCTTTAATGTATTAAAAGAGCATTTTATACTTTCCACAACATATATTAAGTAATAATTCCATATGTTGCCACCCTCCGCATTCCAACGCATTGCAGTTTTGCTTCGCGTGACGCAGGCAGCGCCGGAGCTGACTCCAAGCGCGCTGTGGACTGTTGCCTCAAACGCTCAGCATGGTAGCACAGCAAGGGCTGCAGAGCAAGATGCTTCACCTTTTGAAGTTGTTGGATCTTTTGACCTTGATGACTCAATGATACTCGCGACCGAATTCACTGCTGCAGGTAACGCGATGGTAGGCGTAGTATTCTGTTAAATACAATATACTTTAAAGTTCTTATACAAAATAGGCCGATAGGCATACCCACGCAGTGTCACGCAGTAATCGACCCCATCAGCGAGGTTGACCCCACCCTTTGCCATATGACACTGTAGCTTAACACCATATAAGATAAGAGCGTTGGTAGTTCCTTGCGACACTTCTTCTTCCAGCGCCAACGCTTTAAGTAATGGTAGCAAAAGTTAGTTAGCTTCAAGCTTAAAAATATTGAATCTAGTCGAGGCGCCCCTGGGCAGCCCTCGATTCAGCAAGCTAACGGGAACCATAAAGTGACGGCTCAAACGGAGGCTCCCATCTGGCCCTGGTGAAGAAGTCACCGGTGGGGAGACGCGCCATTGGCAACTCCCTCCCCACTCAGTGATGTTCTAAAACGTTTTATCCACCGAGCACGAGATCAGAAAAAAGTTTTCCACGTGTTGTTATTATTAATTGTATTTTTAATACGGAAATAGTTCAATAGAAGTACATGAATTCATTTGTAATATTGTGTTCAATTGTGTAGCACAGCAGTTGTTTACGAACAGTTCAGTGTTCTGATTTAAAGGACACCTACCAGGGAGTATTAGAAACGACATGTCGATGCCACATTTTTACAGAGCAGAAAGTATCATTTCCCTTGTTCAACAAACTCTCTCTTTGTTATTTAAGTACAAAAGAAATTATGAAAGTGTAGTGTCATAAGACAATATGAAGAAATCATGACCAACACAAATGTCGCAAGAGCTATAATAATTATTAAATAAAATGACTTTACGGATTTTATCGCTTTATTTTTCATTTTAAATTCCGAGGTTTCGAACACTTTCCAGCGGCCGTGGTCACGGGTAGACAGAGTCTAATATTCGCGCAAGCTATAACTACTAATAATAATCTGACTTTCACAATACATATGTCCTATATGCAAAGTCTTCTAAATTATATTTTGATCTGCTTCTCCACTACCTTCTTTCTTAATCCATTGGTTTTAAAATATTCAAAATAAAAAAATGTTATCAAGATGAACGTTATCTCTTTCGCGATTATTGACATATCAAATCCACTTTTGCGGATTTTCACTGGATGTTTGTGTTTATCCACGAGTCTCGGACTAAATCTAGCATTTTAATCCATGATAATGAATAAGAGGAATTTAATAAGATGACGGTTGACCGCCTCCGTAGTCTAGCAGGTATTGGCCCTTGTTTTATAAACCGAAGGTCGTTTTATCGCGTTGGAAAAAGCGTTGTGCTATCGTTGTTGCTGGTTGGTTAGGACGATTTGGGCCGATCACCAAATTGTCTGAAAAGTAAGATGATCCATGCGTCGGATGGGCATGTTAAGTGGGTCCATCCACCAACCTGCATTGGGTCAGCGTGGTGGGATACGGTCCAAAAAACCCCCTAATGGAGAAGGCGAGCATTAGGAGAGGCCTATATCCAGCAGTGGCCTAACACAGGCTGATAATGATGTACTAATTTAGTTCATCCTCAGCCATTTATAAATAAAGCCATTTATGTTTTCTTGAATTTTTTATGTACCCCTTGACTTATTAATGTACAGGTTTGGATTCATTTATTTAAGTAACATATATTTCTCATTTATCAATCCAAGAATGTACGATTTAAACTATTTTATGGTTATTTTAATGATAAAATGTTTATTTTATAACCATGAGGTCGCTTTATTACACCTAAAAAGACAGGAAATTTTCGAACAATGTCTAATGGGAACCAAAATGTTTCCTAACGTTCTGATGTTTTGAAAGTGTCATAACTCTTTTTTCAAGTAGCCATTTTCACAAGTCATGTCAACTTTTAATCCATTCAGATTTTATAAATAACTGTTCAACGCAATGTGGCTGCCATCTGACCTCGACAATTCAAAGTTGTACAGCATTTGATGGATGAATATGATGAGTTAATACAGCGCTTGTTTATCATTTCTTGTCTCGATCATATTGTTGTTCAATGTGGAAAAATTTCATGGATTCAATGAATTTAAAATTATTTTAGCCGCAGTATTGATATTTTTCAGTGAAACTCTCATGGATAAGGCAAAGCTCAAAGTTTTTCCATATAACATACTCTTTATGTGCGATGGTTTCCTTATTTTCGTGTATTATTATTAACCAAATAACACAGACAATAAAATAGGTTATTCCTTGCCAGTGAATAGCCCCGTTGAAAGTATATTATGCTTCCCGAGCGTTAAAGGAAAACAAATTGTGAATGCTTATGAATTCTTTTAATTGGTTGCTTTGAGTTTGGCATATTTTTTTATGTATACAGATAATGAAATAGAAAGATCAATCGTTTATAAGAAAGTCACATTTTATTTTAATAATTTGGTTTTTCCAGGTTTTGAGTTTTGTGAAGATTTGAACTTTGTTGCTTTGGTTTATATCACTTATTTATGTTCTCCAAATAAACGTTTATTTTCAATTTTTGATTTATTTTTATTTTGTTCCGCACTTGATATAATTTTCTCAGGAAATTGTACATTTCATTAATTTATTAAGATTTCTTTCAGTAACAAGTGTCAAATTGAACGTGATTTAATTTCAAATGCGTAGAAGTAAAATATTGTTAATATTTAGTTTCCTATATTATCCAATATAGGAGGAATTATGAGTGGATATCATAAACGTATTTTTAATAGGGTACCATTGTCAACAAATAGTTTTGTTTATTTGTAGAAACAAAGCTCTAAATGTATTTAACCTATAAAAGTACACCAACATTTATAAAAAAGAAGGTTTAGAATTATTTAACTGTATTACTTTACTTAGGTTAGTGTTGAAAATAATTTAAGGTACTTACGACTCTTCAGCTTCTATTTGTATTTAGCACCTTACAAACATAACGATTGCCAAACTAAAAATGCGTGGCATACGGACTGAACATGGCTGTATTACCGAAAATAATGTATTTTAGTATGTACTTTAATATTTAGGGTTTAGTTGTTTCGTTTAGTAGCTTAATGGCGGGAAACGCTTTGAACTAGCGATAGCGGGAAGTTACGTCACTAATACACACAAATGAGGTGTTGCAATTGGTTAAAATAAGTTTTTATGTTTTGTGAGCGGAAACTTTTTTTTATTTTTATTGGCATCGGTGAAGTTACGTTATGAAGAAATAGTTATTTTATTTTGATAGACAATCAATTTTTATAACAAATTTTGTGTGTAAATTTTCGTTTACCAGGATTTTTATAGTATATTCCAAACGCTATTGTAAACAAATAACGTTTTTAAATTTATTTTCGTCATATCGATAAAAAGGATTCTTCCAATATTTGAACTGTATATCAATTATTAGTAAGTACATTGGGGCTAATGCCCCAAATCACATTTTGATTATTTCATATTTATGTAACTTTCCGTCTATCGCTGGAGAGGGTTACCGATTTAGATTAAATAGAGCGTCGTTCTATAGAATTTAAGAGGTTTTGAAATTATTAACTCTATGATAATTCGATCTACGATCGGGCAAAATGAACACCAGTAGTTATTTCGTGTAACTAATGTTAGTGGAATTTGTCGGTCCATTGTAATCCTAAAAAGACGTTTCTGGTGAGGGGACGTTATATTTTTTTTAAAAAGAATTAAATGGACCGACAATTTAAATTGAGGATTAAATATACTAGATTATATTATTCGTTAGATTGAAGTATTAAATTGAAAGTCTGGTATAAAGTCTATTAAAAGAAAGTACTTTAGCATACAATGCTGAGTAAGTCACGTCTCATCAGTGATGGGACTTCTAAGGTGCGCGGAGCCGTTAATAGCATATTTTATCATTTTGTAACTTGTCTAATGTAAGATGAATTAAAATAAATGGCAACGAGCAACATATCGGCATTGTGAGAGTACAGTGAACACCTACATTTTGAGCCAAGGCAGTGAAAACGTCCAAAACTCTTAAATCAGTGTGACATGCCTGACGTGAGATATGCTTTTTGCTATTACTCTCGATTAATTATATTTATTTGTTTGATTGTTTAACAGTATATATACCATTTAACAGCGGTAGGTTCTTACTGGTTTGATGTAGATATTCGTAAATTATAGTTTGCGGTCACGAAATAATATCTAATTCGTTTTAAATGATTTCTTGATAGTCCTTTTGTAATAACGAAGTGCAGCTTTGGTTCAATTTGTATTGATAATTTATAGACATAAACTGCTATTATGAGCAGACTAAGTACAATGACTGCACTTAAACAAATCGAACACGCAAATATATTAACATAATATTGCGTGACCAACTAATATCTTTATTTTTTTTTGTATATTCTTATATATTACCCATAGATTTAGTTTCGTATAATATCTTCCTGGTTACATTTCCCGCGTGCACTATATCGGTTAAATTGTACTATAGATAACAAAGTAGTGTTACACAATTGACGGCTCTGCAATACATTTCGGTTAAGTGAAGAGCGAAAGCTAAGGAAGGGAACGTACAAATGTGACATTACTTTCATAGATATTAAGTCTTTCCATTTTTCTCTATTACATTAGTAATAACTACAATAAAAATTGAATTTAATCAAAGAAATTTAACTGTAGAATAGCGTCGGCGAGCGTATATCACAGATATGATATTTATTTTCGTTATGACGGATAAATTCGGACGTGCGATGTGTAAATAAGCGAAGACAGGATATAAGTAGTTAGCTAGGCTGAGACGTGTCAGAATTACGATGTTGACACTCGAAGTTGTTTCTCGACAAATTTTATTCCCAAATAAAGTGATAATATTAAAGATATGTTGTTTTATTGGTTACCCATTATAAATTTTTGGTTCCCGATTGGCGTTCGTTACTATACGAGTTGATGCGTCAAAAGGTCATCTAAAACTGTATCTCATGAATCTAAAGGATGCAATCGCTTTGGGCTTTGGCGATAAGATAGGAAAATATCATTTAAAGTAAAGTTTGTTATTCTGGTGATTCCAAGAAATAATTCCTAATATGATTGGATAGTATACCACTTTAATCTAAAAGATTAGAAGCTAAGCCCAACTGAGGGCTTGTAACTAACTAGATGCAATGTGGAGTTCCACAAGGGTATTGGCTGTGTTTAGTTGAACGTCGTCGACTCATGAACGTTCGGATAAGATCTTTAAGGGAGAGAATAGGGAGAGAAAATTTAGGGGGTACGTCGTGCGATATGTTATAGACGGTAAGTATCCATACTCTGGCCGATTTTTTTCGACATGTGGCGGGTTATTTAAAATGCATTTTGCAACGCCTAAAACAACCGACACTAAAATGCTAATATCCGATAAAAATATAATAAGATTGACTTTATAACTACGGAGGCACTGGTAAAGCTTAGTGGTAAAGATGTGCTTTAGAAACCGGACGTCGTGGGTTCGACTTCTGCGGGGACTGCAAATTTTCATTGTTGTTTCCTAATTGATTAGGGCAATTTAGGCCGATCACCCAATTGTCTGAAAAGTAAGATGATCCATGCGTCGGATGGACATGTTAAAGTCGGTCCACTCACTAACCCGTATTGGACCAGCGTGGTTTGATAACCAGGGGCAAAAAATCGGTTGGTGTTCCGATGGCATTTTAAGACTTGCGTTGGTCCTAAACCGATAGGACGCTATAGGCTCTTCAGGATTCTGCCCGCATTTGAAGTAAGTCCTGAAATTGAACAGAATTGCAGTGCGGTCTAGGCAACTATCCAAACTCTGTTGTTGTAATATAATGATAATGCATAGCAAGGGATCTAGTGTGAATGTTTTATAGGTGTCACTCGACATTGCAAAACCTTATAATGCTGCCCTGGGACTGTTTAAGAGCAACTTTCACGTTGCATACAGCACCGACAAGTTATTCAACCATATTTTAGGCAATCGTGTTGCGTTTCACGAGGGTCAGTGTTAGGGCCATTCCTTCAGATTATAGGATTCGACTCTTGCACTATCCTCACACTACTTTTTTTCTTCAGAAGGAATATCTTCAATAAATACTCTTTTAACGTAACCCTTTTATTACGTGTGGCTTACACTCACTAAAACTCCCCAAGCGCCTGTCATCCGTATATTATATCGTCACCGTGACGTCGTGTTAACATTGATAATAAAAATATCTTTAAGCACTTTTTTTATCGATTCACGGGCTCAATATCGAAAGAGAAAAATATTTATGAAGGTGCAATTTAATGGATTATTCAATTTAGACCTTCTAAAGGCTAATAAAATAGTTATGCAAACAGATATCTAAACTGATCTTGAAACACTATAGTGAAGAGACCTCTCTATTTTTACTCTTTTAACATTGTTTCTAAGATATTTATAAAACAATTATGCCAGCGATGCCAGCAACTACCGTGCATTACCCTTTTCACATAAACACTGAATAAATGTTTCAATATAGCCAATTAGGCAATGTTAATTTGATTCTCATTTACTTAGTATACTTGATTTAAAGATTTTACAGATTTACTAATATTTGATAACTATAATACAAGGAATAAATGTCAAATGCTGCCAAAGATGAATTAGATGTTGATTCAACATAATTTACTAATGTACTAAATGCATTAAGTTTTACTCTTCTCTTCTCATATGTAAGGATATTTATAAAATTGTGATGGAGTAGAAAAATAGCCATATACCTGTTTGGATGAAACATTGCGAGGAGTAGATTATGGAACAATATAGGTTTAATCTATTTCATTAATTTCAGTAAAAGCAGAAGAAATCAGTAATGTGTTCGAGCTTCTGGAATTATAGCTCGAAAGAATAAACTTATACTGAGTAAAGTAATTAAGAAATCAATGAGAAAATTTATCATACAGTCATAAAATATACACTATTTTTTCCAGGTTGATAATGAATCAAAACTAAACCCAGTTACTAACATGTTTTTATAAAGTTGATATTCTTTATTAATAAGTCTTTAATACTAAATGTTAGTTTTATATTTTCCTTTTAACTTTCAAAACAAAATATAACTTATAATACCTGGTTCAGAAAGCCATCCCCGTTTCTACTGGACAACAAAGAGAATATATATTCATCATCATCATCAGCCTGTGTTAGTCTACTGCTGGCCATAGGCCTCCCCTAATGCACTCCTACTCCATCAGGGGATTTTTGGACTGTCTTTATCTCACCACATTGGTTTAATGCGGGTTGGTGGGTGAATTGACTTTTTACACGCCCATCCTATACACGGATCATCTTACTTTTCAGACAGTTGGGTGATGGGCCCAAATGGTCCAAACCAACAAGGAAACATAACAGAAAGATGTTACCCAGCGGGATTCTAACCCACAACCTGTGGTTTCTAAAGCACAAGCCATATCACAATGCCATGGATGCAGTTGGTAAGATTTTATAACAAAATTTTATAGATGTTGAAATTTTATTTTATTTAGTAGGGTGATAAAATGAAGTGAAAAAATTCAATTATAGTTAAATAATTACCAGATAAAGTGTCAATAATATCAAAACAGACAAAAGCTGAATGTCTACTGGGATTTTGTCTAATAGAAAAAATTATTGTTCTTCAAAGTTGGAAGTACTAGTTGATGCTTGATCACAGTATTTAACAAACACATATGTTATGTATTGAAATGAAATCATTACTTTGATTGCAACCCTTTCTCAAGAATTTTTAAGTACTCATTTTTAAGTATCTATTACATAATTTTATGCTGTACTCATAACTCATTTGAATAAACTAAATGAGATGTAGGGGTCAGATGCCAGGTACAAAGCATGGAAACTGGCACATGAAAGAATTAAAACTTCTACTTGTTCTTAGAAAAAACTTCATTAAAAGTCCTTGAGAGCCAATGTTTGTTTTAGCTGTCAATAATTTAAGAAGAGGAAAAATGTAGTACTTACCAATCCTCCAATATGATATATATATACTTTAACTTGAAAAAGGGAACTTAAACAAAATATTTAATTTAAAAAAGGCATTTATTTTATTTTATAACCTTAACACTAAATGTTATTTAAATATCACATTATTCGTCTTCGACCATTTCAACGTCTTCCTCCTCTTCCTTTTTCTTCCCTGCACCAGACTTTCTCGCTGAAACAGCTTGTTTGTATTTTTCCAAAGCTTCACTTAAAGGCTCGACGAATCGATCAAATTCAATTTCCTGCATTGCTTCTACGACATCTTGGCCCGTTAAAGCTTTCCGCCTGTTATTCTTTACAATATTTGTAGTTATAGCAGCCGATGTAACGTATAAGACAAAAACTGACGCGGCTTTGGCTAATCCAGTACGAGCCTCTTTTGAAATGGAGACACCTTCCGGTAAAGATGCTTTGACAATACGAGTAATTACAGTAATAGGTAAATTTAAATCTTCGAGTTTCTCAGCCATTTTTGTGTTATTTACGCTTTAATTATGTTAAGTTTTCATGACAACGGCGACAGTAAAATTAAACCGCCAAAATTTAGCTTTACATGTCAAGTCAATGTTATTATGACATTAACTTTAGCTAGTTTTTAAGGCCTGGTAACTAGACCTTTGAACCAAAACTAAATAGTTACCATAGATAAAAAATAGACCATGCACTAAACAACAGCAGCAGCTAAGCTCTAGGTCATGTTTTCTATTTTCCTCTAAATTTACTCCTAGGTACTTCAAACTATTATTTTTGTATTTGTCATTACGCTTTAACGGAAAAATTTAAGAAATTTATTTTTAGCTTTTCGGTTAGTGGCCGCGTGGAATACCTTTATGGTAAAAGTCAGCGTAAGTGGCCGCCCTTTCTGTTTCTGCAGCTGAAGTGGAGTCGCGGGCGATGAGGGATATTGGCATTTCGAAGGCACTGTTCCCTGTCTTTCGGAAAGCGGCTATCTGCAGATGCTGTGGGAAGGCGGGATATTAGGTAAAGTGTTATGGATCTTCCTTTCACGGCTGAAACGAGGCTACCGGCGAAACCTAATATTATAGCTGTAGCTGGGGGCTAAGAGTCCTAATCGTACAGCAATTTAATTTAGGGGAAGTGTATTACCAATCTGTACCCCTACTAAGGGCGTACAAGTTCCGTCGCGCAAAAATGGTGGTGGTGTGGGTCCCTTTTTGCCCGCAAGGAAGTATGGGTAGGCATTTTCAGTTAGTTTAGACATAAAAAAGGTAAATATATCATAAAAAGCATGGAGCACAGCTTCTAACAACTAATGGTATTTGCGTGACATGAGCAACAAGATTTTTTGCGGTCATCTTAAGGGCAATCTGTTGGAAGACACTGGGTCGCAAATAAGTTTTACATCCTCTACTACTATACCATGACACTGGAAAATTGTAGGTAGCTGTAGATTCAACCATTGATATTATATATGCCTTGTATTTTCTCTTAATTTGACTGCATAAAAGAAGTTCTCTTAGTCCAACTACGCCTAGCACAAAGACAGATTATTCTACAAGTATTCTGTACACTCTGCCGCGGTGTAAATATTATTGTAACGGCATATTAGTCAACACGGCTCGGTTTGGTTGCTTTCAAAGAAAAGCACTACCAAACTTCTGGCCCACACTTTTGGCGTAACAACATCTTAAAGAACCGAATGTGTCGGTTCTAAAGCCGCTTTTAAAAAGTTATGTATATTTTGTGTCAAAGCGAGGAAGACAAATGTAATGGACAAACGTACCTCTGTTTGTTTTAAGAAGCTCTCAATAAGTGTTGTTTAGGTCGATACAAATCAGTGAACCAATAGAATAACACTATTTTAGTGTACAAACTATATTAATCCTTAAAAATATTTGTTCGGGCCGTCTAGGGAGAGTACTGTCGCGGTTCCCAAATCTGCCGCGAAGTGAAGGACGCTACGATCTCCCAGCTTGAACACCATTGACAGCGTAATTACACTTTAACGAGCGTGTTTGTAGTGTTTTACCAACATACCATCAGATTAGTCCAGTCTCATCGCTTTAATGTATTAAAAAGAGCATATTTTATACTTTCCACAACATATATTAAGTAATAATTCCATATGTTGCCACCCCTCCGCCATTCCAACGCATTGCAGTTTTGCTTCGCGTGACAGCAGACAGCGCCGGAGCTGACTCCAAGCGCGCTGTGGACTGCTGCCTCTCAAACGCTCAGCATGGTAGCCACAGCAAGGGCTGCACTGAGCAAGATGCTTCACTCTTTATGAAGTTGTTGGATCTTTTTGACCTTGATGACTTCAATGATACTGCGACCGAATTCACTGCTGCAGGTAACGCGATGGCTAGGCGTAGTATTCTTGTTAAATACAATAATTTACTTAAAGTTCTTAAGGCAAAATAGGCACCCGATAGGCATACCCACGCAGTAGTCACGCAGTAATCGACCCCATCAGCGAGGTTGACCCCACCCTTTGCCATATGACACTGTAGCTTAACACCATATAAGATAAGAGCGTTGGTGTAGTTCCTTGCGACACTTCTTCTTCCAGCGCCAACGCTTTAAGTAATGGTAGCAAAGTTAGTTAGCTTCAAGCTTTAAAAATAATTCTGAATCTAGTCGAGGCGCCGGCCCACCTGGGCAGCCCTCGATTCAGCAAGCTAACGGGAACCATAAAGTGACGGCCCAAACGGAGGCTCCCCATCTGGAGCCCTTGGTGAAGTTAAGTCACTCGGTGGGGAGACGCGCCCTTGGCAACTCCCCCTCCCCCCACTCAGTATGTTCTAAAACGTTTTATCCACCGAGCACGAGATCAGAAAAAAGTTTTCCACGTGTTGTTATTATGAATTGTATTTTTTTAATACGGAAATAGTTCAATAGAAGTAACATGAATTTATTTGTAATATGTGTGTTCAATTGTGTAGCACAGCAGTTGTTTACGAACAGTTCAGTGTTCTGATTTAAAGGACACCATACCAAGGGTGAGTATTAGAAAAACGACATGTCGATGCCACATTTTTACAGGCAGAAAGTATCATTTTCCCTTGCTTCAACAAACTCCTCTCTTTGTTATTTAAGTACAAAAAGAAATTATGAAAGTGTAGTGTCATAAGACAATATGAAGAAATCATGACCTACACAAATGTCGCAAGAGCTATAATAATTATTAAATAAAATGACTTTACGGATTTTATCGCGCTTATTTTTCATTTTAAATTCCCGAGGTTTCGAACACTTTCCAGCGGCCGTGGTCACGGGGTAGACAGAGTCTAATATTCGCGCAAGCTATAATAATACTAATTACAATCTTACTTTCACAATACATATGTCTACGTATGCAACGTCTTCCTAAATTCTATTTTGATCTGCTTCTCCACTACCTTCTTTCTTAATCCATTGGTTTTAAAAATATTCAAAATAAAAAAATGTTATCAAGATGAACGTTATCTCTTTCGCGATTATTATACATATCAAATCCACTTTTTGCGGATTTTTCACGTTAATTGTTTATGTTTATCCACGACGTCTCGGACTAAATCTAGCATTTTAATCCATGATAATGAATAAGGAGTGAATTTAATAAGATGACGGTTGACCGCCTCCGTAGTCTAGCGGTATTGGCCCCTTGTTTTATAAACCGAAGGTCGTGGGTTTAATCGCGTTGGAAAAAAGCGTTGTGCTATCGTTGTTTGCTGGTTGGTTAGGACGATTTGGGCCGATCACCCAATTGTCTGAAAAATAAGATGATCCATGCGTCGGATGGACATGTTAAAGTCGGTCCACTCACTAACCCTTGCGTTGGTCCTAAACCGATAGGACGCTATAGGCTCTTCAGGATTCTGCCCGCATTTGAAGTAAGTCCTGAAATTGAACAGAATTGCAGTGCGGTCTAGGCAACTATCCAAACTCTGTGGTTGTCATAGAAAGGGATCTAGTGTGAATGTTCTATAGGTATCACTCGACATTGCAAAACCTTATAATGCTGCCCTGGGACTGCATAAGAGCAACTTTCACGTTGCATACAGCACCGAAAGTTATTCAACCATATTTTAAGCAATCGTGTTGCGTTTTACGAGGTTCAGTGTTAGGGCCATTCCTTTAGATTATAGGATTCGACTCTTGCACTATCCTCACACTACTTTTTTTCTTCAGAAGGAATATCTTCAATAGATACTCTTTTATAAAAGGGTTACGTGAGGCTTACACTCACTAAAACTCCCCAAGCGCCTGTCATCCGTATATTATATCGTCACCGTGACGTCGTGTTAACATTACTAATAAAAATATCTTTAAGCACTTTTTTTTATCGATTCACGGGGCTTTATGAATATCGAAAGAGAAGAATATTTATGAAGGTGCAATTTAATGGATTATTTATTTTAGACCTTCTAAAGGCTAATAAAATAGTTATGCAAACAGATGTCTAAACTGATCTTGAAACACTATAGTGAAGAGACCTCTCTATTTTACTCTTTTAACATTATTTCTAAGATATTTGTAAAACAATTAAGATGCCAGCAACTGCCATGTTACCCTTTTCACATAAACACTGAATAAATGTTTCAATATAGCCAATTAAGCAATGTTAATTTGATTCTCATTTACTTAGTATACTTGACTTAAAGATTTTACAGATTTACTAGTATTCAATAACTATAATACAAGGAATAAATGTCAAATGCATGCCAGAGATGAATTAGATGTGTTGATTTAACATAATTTACTAATGTACTAAATGCATTAAGTTTTTACTCTTCTGTTCTCATATGTAAAGAGATTTATAAAATTGTGATGAGTAGAAAAATAGCCATATACTGTTTGGTGAAACATTGCCGAGGAGTAGATTAGTAGAACAATATAGGTTTAATGCTATTTTCATTAATTTCAGAAAAGCCAGAAAAATCAGTAATGTGTTCAGAGCTTCTATGGAATTATAGCTTTGTAAAGATAAACTTACTACTGGTAAAGTAATTAAGAAATCCAATGAGAAAATTTATCATACAGTCATAAAATATACACTATTTTTATTTTCAGGTTGTTAATGAATCAAAACAAAACCCGGTTACTACACATGTTTTTATACAAGTTGATATTCTTTACTTAATGAAGTCTTTAATACTAAATGTTAGTTTTATATTTTCCTTTTTAATTTCAAAACAAAATATAACTTATAATACCTGGTTCAGAAAGCCATCCCTGTTTCTACTGGACAACAAAGAGAATATATATTCATCATCATCATCAGCCTGTGTTAGTCTACTGCTGGCCATAGGCCTCCCCTAATGCACTCCTACTCCATCAGGGGATTTTTGGACTGTCTTTATCTCACCACATTGGTTTAATGCGGGTTGGTGGGTGAATTGACTTTTTACACGCCCATCCTATACACGGATCATCTTACTTTTCAGACAGTTGGGTGATGGGCCCAAATGGTCCAAACCAACAAGGAAACATAACAGAAAGATGTTACCCAGCGGGATTCTAACCCACAACCTGTGGTTTCTAAAGCACAAGCCATATCACAATGCCACGGATGCAGTTGGTAAGATTTTATAACAAAATTTTACAGATGTTGAAATTTTATTTTATTTAGTAGGGTGATAAAATAAAGTGAAAAAATTCAATTATAGTTAAATAATTACCAGATAAAGTGTGAATAATATCAAAACAGACAAAAGCTGAATGTCTACTGGGATTTTGTCTAATAGAAAAAAATATTGTTCTTCAAAGTTGGAAGTACTAGTTGATGCTTGATCACAGTATTTAACAAACACATATGTTATGTATTGAAATGAAATCATTACTTTGATTGCAATAAATACCTTTCTCATGAATTTTTAAGTATCCATTATATAATTTTATACTGTACTCATAACTCATTTGAATAAACTAAATGAGATGTAGGGGTCAGATGCCAGGTATAAAGCCCGGAAACTGGCACATGAAAGAATTAAAACTTGATACCATGTCAATTTGGAAATAAGTCCTTGAGGGCCAATGTTTGTTTAAGCTGCCAATAATTTAAGAAGAGGGAAAATGTAGTACTTACCAATCCTCCAATATGGTATATGAGCACTATAACTTGAAAAAGGGAACTTAAACAAAATATTTAATTTAAAAAAGGCATTTATTAAATACAACCTTATTACTAAATGTTAATTAAATATCACATTATTCGTCTTCGACCATTTCAACGTCTTCCTCCTCTTCCTTTTTCTTCCCTGCACCAGACTTTCTCGCTGAAACAGCTTGTTTGTAGTTTTCCAAAGCTTCACTTAAAGGCTCGACGAATCGATCAAATTCAATATCCTTCATTGCTTCTAGGACATCTTGGCCCGTTAAAGCTTTCCGCTTGTTATTCTTTACAATATTTGTAGCAGCCGATGTAACGTATAAGACAAAAACTGACGCGGCTTTGGCTAATCCAGTACGAGCCTCTTTTGAAATGGAGACACCTTCCGGTAAAGATGCTTTGACAATACGAGTAACTACAGTAATAGGTAAATTTAAATCTTCGAGTTTCTCAGCCATTTTTGTGTTATTTACGCTTTAATTATGTTAAGTTTTCATGACAACGGCGACAATAAAATAAAACCGCCATAATTTAGGTTTACTTGTCAAGTCAATGTTATTATGACATTAACTTTAGCTAGTTTTTAAGGCCTGGTAACTAGACCTTTGAGCCAAAACTAAAAAGTTACCATAGATAAAAAATGTACCACGCACTAAACAACAGCAGCAGCTAAGCTCTAGGTCAAGTTTTCTATTTTCTTTTAAATTTACTCCTAGGTACTTCAAACTATTATTTTTTTATTTGTCATTACGTTGTAACTGAAAAATTTAAGAAATTTATTTTTAGCTTTTCGGTTAGTTAGGCCGCGTGGAATACGTTTATGGTAAACGTCAGCGTAAGTGGCCGCCCTTTATGTTTCTGCAGCTAAAGTGGATTCGCGGGTGATGAGGGATATTAGCATTTCGAAGGCACTGTTCCCTGTCTTTCGGAAAGCGGCTATCTGCAGATGCTGTGGGAGGGCGGGATATTATGTAAAGTGTTATAGATGTCTCTGCCTTTCACGGCTGAAAAAAGGCTGCCAGCGAAGCCTAATATTATAGCTGTAGCTGGGGGCTAAGTCTTAATCGTACAGCAATTTAATTTAGGGAAAGTGTAATACACTTCTATACCCCTACTAAGGGCGTACAAGTTCCGTGCAAAAATTCCGTCGTGCAATTCAGTAGGTAGCTGTAGATTCAACCAATGATATTATATATGCCTTGTATTTTTTTTTAATTTGACTGCATCAAAGAAGTTCTCTTAGTCCATCTACGCCTAGCACAAAGACAGATTATTCTACAAGTATTCTGTACACTCTGCCGCGGTCTAAATATTATTGTAACGGCATATTAGTCAACACGGCTCGGTTTGCTTGCTTCTAACCCACACTTTTGGCGTAACAACATCTTAAAGAACCGAATGTAGAAGCTTCTAAAGAACGAAAAGTGTCGGTTCTAAAGCCGCTTTTAAAAAGTTATGTATATTTTGTGACAAAGCGAGCAAGACAAACGTAATGCACAAACGTACCTCTGTTTGTTTTAAGAAGCTCTCATTAAGTGTTGTTTAGGTCGATATAAATCAGTGAACCAATAGAATAACACTATATAAGTGTACATACTATATTAATCCTTAAAAATATTTGTTCTGGCCGTCTGGGGAGATTACTGTCGCGGTTCCCAAATCTGCCGCGAAGTAAAGGACACTACGATCTCCCCGCTTGAACACCATTGACAGCGTAATTACACTTTAACGAGCGTCTTTGTAGTGTTTTACCAACACACCATCAGATTAGTCCAGTCTCATCACTTTAATGTATTAAAAAGAGCATATTTTATACTTTCCACAACATATATTAAGTAATAATTCCATATGTACCCGCCATTCCAACCCATTGTAGTTTTGCTCCGCGTGGCAGCAGACAGCGCCGGAGCTGACTCCAAGCGCGCTGTGGACTGCTGCCTCTTCAAACGCTCAGCATGGTAGCCACAGCCAGGGCTGCACTGAGCAAGATGCTTCACTCTTTATGAAGTTGTTGGATCTTTTTGACCTTGATGACTTCAATGATACTGCGACCGAATTCACTGCTGCAGGTAACGCGATGGCTAGGCGTAGTATTCTTGTAAAATAAAATAATTTACTTAAAGTTCTTAAGGCAAAATAGGCACCCGATAGGCATACCCACGCAGTAGTCACGCAATAATCGGCCCCACCAGCGAGGTTGACCCCACCCTTTGCCATATGACACTGTAGCTTAACACCATATAAGATAAGAGCGTTGGTATAGTTCCTTGCGACACTTCTTCTTCCAGCGCCAACGCTTTAAGAAATGGTAGCAAATTTAGAGCTCTTCAAGCTTTAAAAAATAATTCTGAATCTAGCCGAGGCGCCGGCCTACCTGGGCAGCCCTCACTCCCTGGCACCCCAGCATTCAGCATGTTAACGGGAACCATAAAGTGACTGTCCAAACGGAGGCTCCCCATCTGGGGGCCCTTGGTGAAGTTAAGTCACTCGGTGGGGAGACGCGCCCTTGGCAACTCCCCCTCCCCCCACTCAGTATGTTCTAAAACGTTTTATCCACCGAGCACGAGATCAGAAAAAAGTTTTCTACGTGTTGTTATTATGAATTGTATTTTTTTAATACGGAAATAGTTCAATAGAAGTAACTTGAATTAATTTGTAATATGTGTGTTCAATTGTGTAGCACAGCAGTTGTTTACGAACAGTTCAGTGTTCTGATTTAAAGGACACCATACCAAGGGTGAGTATTAGAAAAACGACATGTCGATGCCACATTTTTACAGGCAGAAAGTATCATTTTCCCTTGCTTCAACAAACTCCTCTCCATGTTATTTAAGTACAAAAATAAATTATGAAAATGTTTCATAAGACAATATCAAGAAGTCATGACCTACACAAATGTCGCAAGAAGTATAATAATTATTAAATAAAATGACTTTACGGATTTTATCGCGCTTATTTTACATTTTAAATTCCCGAGGTTTCGAACACTTTCCAGCGGCCGTGGTCACGGAGTAGACAGAGTCTAATATTCGCGCAAGCTATAATAATACATACTAATTACAATCTTACTTTCACAATACATATGTCTATGTATGCAACGTCTTCCTAAATTTAATTTTGATCTGCTTCTCCACTACCTTTTTTTTTTATGGCATACGCAGGCAGACGAGCAGTCGGGCCACCTGATGGGAAGTGATCACCGACGCCCATAGACTTTAGCAATACCAGTGGTATCGCCAACGCGCTGCCTACCGTGAGACATAGGGTGTTAAGTCTCGTTTACCCAGTAAATACGAATAATACTTCTTTCTTAATCCATTGGTTTTAAAAATATTCAAAATAAAAAAATGTTATCAAGATGAACGTTGTCTCTTTCGCGATTATTATACATATCAAATCCACTTTTTGCGGATTTTTCACGTTAATTGTTTATCCACGTCTCGGACTAAATCTAGCATTTTAATCCATGATAATGAATAAGGAGAGTATTTAATAAGATGACTGTTGACCGCCTCCGTAGTCTAGCGGTATTGGCCCCTTGTTTTATAAACCGAAGGTCGTGGGTTTAAATCGCGTTGGAAAAAAGCGTTGTGCTATCGTTGTTTGCTGGTTGGTTAGGACAATTTGGGCCGATCACCCAATTGTCTGAAAAGTAAGATGATCCATGCGTCGGATGGGCATGTTAAGTGGGTCCATCCACCAACCTGCATTGGGTCAGCGTGGTGGGATACGGTCCAAAAACCCCCTAATGGAGAAGGCGAGCATTAGGAGAGGCCTATATCCAGCAGTGGACTAACACAGGCTGATGATGATATACTAATTTAATTCATCCTCAGCCATTTATGTTTTCTTGAATTTTTTATGTACCACTTGACTTATTAATGTACAGCTTTGGATTCATATATTTAGGTAACATATTTTTCTCATTTATCAATCCAAGAATGTACGATTAAACTATTTTATGGTTATTTTAATGATAAAATATTTATTTTATAACCATGAGGTCGCTTTATTACCCCTTAAAAGACAGGAAATTTTCGGTAACAATGTCTAATGTGGAACCAAAATGTTTCCTAACGTTCTGATGTTTTGAAAGTGTCATAACACTTTTTTCAAGTAGCCATTTTCACAAGTCATGTCAACTTTTAATCCATTCAGATTTTATAAATAACTGTTCAACGCGATGTGGCTGCCATCTGACCTCGACAATTCAAAGTTGAACAGCATTTGATGGATGAATTAGTTGTCAGTAATTTGAAGGCACTGAAATCCTATAAGGACTGGCAAAGATGGTCTTGACAACTGAGGTCAACCTTTTACATGCTTACGCCGTACGAGCCACCGTACTTTTCATACAGTTGGATAATTGACCCATATTGTCCTTACCAATCAGAAGACGACGATTACACAAAGTAGCATCCTTGCAGCATTCGAATCCACGACCGCCGGCTTTTAAAGCTTGGACCAATACCCCTAGGCTACAGAGGCGGTTGTAGAGGCTGTTACTTATAAAATTCCTCCGTAGCTCAGTTGTAAGGGCTTTAGAAACCGGAGGTCGTGGGTTCGAATCCTGCGGGGACTCACAAATTTTCATTGTTGTTCCCTAGTTGGTTACGGGAATTTGGGCTAATAACCAAATTGTCTGAAAAGTAAGACGATCCATGCGTCGGATGGGCATGCAAAAATTCCGTCTTGCGCCTTACTCTCTCCGGTCGTGTCGGTTATCCTTCCCATCGAGCTTTGATATTAAAAAGGAATAGGGAGTGCCTGTGTTTGCGCGTACACTTGTGCGTAGATCTCCTGCGTAGATGGCTGATCTCTAATATAGATCGGCCGCCGTAGTCGTAATCGACTGGAGAACATTATTATTACTTTTAAAATTTATTAAAATTTAAGACTATTTACAAATACACGCGTTGAAGCATTTGTGTCAAATCAATCGATTTCATTTGACATTTCGCATGAAGTTAAACCAAATATATAATTCGTGTGACAATCTTTAATTAATTTAACGCTGTGGAAGCGGCTTTATATTGCGCAAACTCCAGTAACAACACAGCGAGGCACGCCATTTTGCTTGTCAACTACATAGTACAAACCCCAGTGCGGTATTGACTGCGGTCGTGATCGGACGTGTGTGACGCTGCTCCTTATCGATTCGGTCGCTTGTACGGTGTTATTGTCATGTTTTTTATGCAAAAACATGGTGAATAGTACATTGTGTTGAACAGAAAACGTTGGAACATCTCGTGTAGTTCACCGGTTTTGAACATTTCGGTGTAAAGTGCTTTACACATAGTGTATTCGGCCGTTTTATTATTTTGGACGTAAATAAAGGTGAGATGGGGCGAATCGATTGTTATAATTTACATGCGTTAGTATTTCAGATTAGTGTTTTATTGCTTCCATTATAGATCACGGCGTACTCCGAAGATGTCTTCGTATATGTTTGAATAAATTGTGGAATGGGCAATATTGTAGTTTTAGATTATTTTACGATTTCATACAATAATAAAAAAAATATCACAAAAAGGTCATGTAGGCATAAGTAAGTATACATTTTAATTGGTTACATATTTTAAAAAAATCTAGTATTTTTTATGGTTTAGTTTTAACGGCTTCTTAGAAGATTGTGTAAAACACTATCCATGTCTCAATTGTAAAATTATTCTAAAACCTTTAGTAAATTTACAAATAATTAATGAAGTATTATTAATTAAACATATTTTTAAGGAAATTTACTCTATTTGTTGTAATTTAGTACAATTTTAAAGGAAACAGGTTATTTTTTTATCGTAATTTGTGTATTATCAATTAAAAATAATGTCTACATAAGTACTAAATTGTTTTGAATAAGTTGGTCCTATTAAACATCTGTATTAAAGACTGTTTAGGTTTAAATTTAAAGTTTTATTTTTTCTTTAAGAAAACAGCGAAAATTTACTGATTTAATCTGCGAAGCAACGGAGCAATTAAAGGAGATAAAGTACATCTAATGATTTTAACAAGGCTGGCTCTCGTCGTTATTTTTTCCCTTCATCGGAGATGATTTAAAAAAAAATGCCCAAACGTTTCGTTTTGAACCAGATTAAAAAATAACTTTTTAATTTTTAAAACGAACGATGAATTAGTAAATATTTTTTAAATATTTCGTTGATTTGTAAAAAGGTAAATTTATGTATCTTTAAACCGAACGGAATAGGAAACTTATTTTTTGTAAATCTAAACTTATTATAAACTAAAGCGTCGTCTAATGTTCTTTAAACATTAAATTAAAGTTTGGCAGTACATGTCATGTGAATTTTATATAATATTTGACTCGGCTATAGATATACTAGAGCACACAGTTTAGAATTTGTAATGGGCAAACTTTTTTTTCCAAAATTAAAAAATCCGTAAAAACCAAAATGTATCTTCCATTTGGATAATTTTCGTGCCGAGACAACGTTAATAAAGGCTTCGTTGTTTAAAATAATTATAATGTAATGTGAAGATGAAAAGTTATAGCTACGATAAATATTTTGCTCAAACTCCATAATACAACTATGTTAAGAATCTAAATATCTTAATAATTATCCTTAATAAAGATATAATGCAATTTAACATGAATAAACAAAATCCAAAGACAAAGTTAAAAGCAGTAGTTGGTTAGTCTTAATATCGTAAATCCAAAAATGATGGGTAATTTTGTAACTCTTTTTTTATTAACGGATCTTGATTAAACTTCATAATAATGTAGCTTATGCATTATACTAGGACAAAGCTTACATTTAATATATAGATTTTGGTTTTATTAAATGTAAGCTGCTCGAATACGCGACGTAAATCCCAAGCGCAACCCGTCGGAACGAAAGAAAAAAATATTGACGAATCTAGCGTCAAAAACGAAATGGAACAACGAAAGAAATAACATCAATACCGTGATTGAAATGTAGTTACATAAATTAGCTTTACGATTATTTACGTTTGAACAATTCTCGCGCGATTAACGATGACGGTGGTGAAATAAATAATCGGAATCGCTTACGCGGATTTAGCTTACGCGTTCTGTGGATCTGAACTTACGTTTTTTTAACGGTTTTGGTTTTTATACGTGGAGAGATTTTTGGTTTATTTCACGTACCGCAACCAAATGAAAATTGGTTGCCGGTCAAAGTTGTTAAGAACTTAGGCATTGGTTAAAGGGCATTATTGTCTTTAAACTTACTGACATCTAATCAACATCATCTGCCTGAACATAGGCCTTCTTTAATAATGGCCTAATGCACGCCACCGCTTCCGATCTTCGGCTATTCTCATCCAGCCCACACCGGCCACTTTGCGAATGTCGGTTACTCCATCTTGCCGCAGGGCGTCCTACTCTACGTTGACCGAGCCACCATATATCTAGTTTATCTATCCAAAAAATAAGGCTTCGTTTCATCATCACCATCATCAGCATGCTGGACATTGGCCTCCCCTAATGCATGTTGTCACCATCAGGGGGTTTCGATGTTATGATGTGATAATGATAATTATGTACTGGTTTCATTTCTCGTGTAAAAAATAATAATAAATCTAAATACTATTAATAACTATACCACAACAACAAGCTGCACTTTGCCTTGATGAATTAGTCCTCGTTCGACTTGTTCTCTGCAAGGTCCTTCATTTTAAGTTTGTTGCGTAATCGTATAGGATTTTTTTGTATGATGTCATATTCGTATCATAATAAGCCCATTACAGTCCTGTTAATGAAGATATGTATTAAGATATATCATTATGAAATTAATATGTTATTTCTTAAAGAGCTTATATATTATAGTAAGCCTCCAAAAAACCGCTAAAAATCTTCAAAACTAGGAATGTGACGTCACTGAACATGTGATCATTATCGTCATAATCAGCCTGTGTTAGTCAACTCCTAAACATATGCTTTCCCTAATGCACGTCTTTGCAATTAGGGGGTTTTTGGACCGTATCCCATCACGCTGGTCCGATGCGGGTTAGTGAGTGGACTGACTTTTCACATGCGCATCCGACGTATGGCTCATCTTACTTTTCAGGCGATTGGGTGATCGGCCCACATTGTCCTAAGCAACCAGGAAACGACGATAACACAAGGGTGTTTTCCCGCGAGAACCCACGACCTCCGGTTTGTAAAGCAAGGGCCACTACCGCTGGACAACGAGGCGGTAGGAACATATTACGTCATATAAAAGTAACAAACCTCGGTATTGCAAACATATTCCGCGAAGAAGTGGCTTTTTAGGCTAGTTTAGATTACAAAGAATATTACTTCTAAAAATATGATTTTTATCGACTATGCAATGTAACTCTAAAACTTTATCTTTAGCTATCACAAGATATTGCACCAACTCAAAATCTTTTTATCTCAGCCAATGCTTGACTGGGAGACAACACCTTCGGCGTTAAGTCCGCTGTTGTATGAACAAAGTACATAGAGTGTTAATAAAATAAACAAATAATACAGTTGTTACTATATTAAGGGATGAAAAACAGGGTGTTACTTGTCAAATATAGTTATTATATGGATTCATAAAGTCAAATACAATACGATGTCGTCTAAAACAATGTTTAATCATATTATAGGTTATGTTACCATCAACGGATGCAAGTGATGTAATAACAGTCGTAAAAACTGTTATAACCGTCAATTAACCGGTTTTTTTTTTAGACAATCTGAAACCGGTCGACGGTACGGATCGGTTTGAAGCAAATAATTTGATTCATTAACAAGATAAAATAAGTTGATGCTAACAAGAGCAATTCAGACCAGTTGGCTGAGAGGAAAACATTTTATTTTCTTACTTATAGCAGGATGCTAATTCCGAAGATGGATTGCTACTTTTTATAAAAAATTAGATAACTGGATACATCGCAATAACATATATTATGTTATTATTTATGTTTAATATACAGTAGGTAAGCCGCAAGCAAAAACTAGTTTTCTGCGATGAGTTTGAATGTTCTATATAATAATCGATTCCCAGGGAGTGTGCGATTATAGTGCAAAAGTAATCAATTCCAAAATTAATCAAATATTACGATTTTTACTAACACTACAATTATTAATTTGTTTAGCTAATATTATTGAAATTGATATTAGTTGTAATGACGTTAATTACTTCTTTGGTCTCGAATTTATTTTAAAACTGAATCCAGTATCAAATCGATCATTTATGATCGACTGATCATTGTAACTTTGGAAAACATTTAAAAGAAAAAAAGAGTGACATAAATAATTAATAGTTAAAAAAACAGTCTTCTAGAAGTCCAACTTAAAGTTATAAATTATTTTAATTTAAAAGTAGTGTAACAAAAAATTATACTATTGCAAAAAGATGTTGCGGTAGTATTAATAATTACAAATACTTTATAAACAGATATGAGTATAACTATTATTTTAGTAATAAAAATCACCACATTTTTGTTTAATAGAATAATTTTTTATTTCATTATTTTTAATTCGAAATTTATTTTCTATGTTAGTTTTGTTTTCCAGAAAAGCGTATTTTTAGGTTTCTTTAACTATTATTTTTTTTTAAATATTGAATTGTCATCGGCCCTTAAAAAGTATGTTTAAAAAAATATGCATACCAACTAACGTATACTATTTTAAACTAATAAAAATGTACAAGAAATAATTATTTATAGATTATTTTAACATTAACTCATTATTGATTACTCTGTATATGTTACCTGTATATTATACATTTATAATTATATCCGTATTGCGCTTTCCGATTTTATTGTCTTACATAATATAGAAAACTGTTTTAAATTGTACATGTAAATGTTTGTATTATGTAACTTTCATCTTTATAACTGTTATTTAACTGTTTCAGCTCATCTAATATTTTTTTCCAACTCGTTCAGAATCTGTCTGAACAAGTCCTAATGTCAAACTCCATTTCGCGCCAAAACTTTCGAATTTTTATACAAATTCAAAAATTTTCATTTGGTTCAAAATCACGCGATATTTAAAATGAGAGTGACATAAATAATTGATAGGATGCAAGAAGATTGCTTTTTAGTTTTAGCGCCATTACAGTTTAACACAATTAATTGATTTATTTAGTTCACTAACAATTATTAACTAATAAACATAGAATAATATTATATAGTTTTCTAAAATGCACAATAATATACAGGTAAACGTTGCTTGGCCCGTTATCGTGGGGTAAAACATTGACAAATAAAGATTATACTTTAAACAAACATTAGACTTCATCATCATCATATCAGTTGATATCCACTGCTGACATGGCCTCCTAATACAATCCTATCCATTAGGCGTTTTGACGTATCACCACGCTGGTCCAATCGGGTTGTGGTGGACGCTTTTACATGCCATCCGACGCATGGATCATCTTACTTTTCAGACAATTGTGATCGGCAAGTGTCCTACCAACAGGAAACAACAAGAATTTGTTGAGTCCCCGCAGGAATCGAACCAACGACCTCCGGTTTCTAGAGCAAACGCCAATACCACTAGGCTACGGAGGCAGTTACATTAGACTTAATAACATAAATTGTATCCCTATTTGGTTTACGTACGCATCACTTATAATTTTAATATAATAGGTAACTATGTATAAAGGATAGCGTTCATAAATAGACAAAGTATTCCAACACTTAAGAACCAAGGCTGCGTTACCAATTACAATTTGATTGCCACGACTTTGGTCGGTTTAAAGTTATCTATACGTCTCTTATGCTTGTTAAGAAATTTAATTTAACTAACTACCTACAAGTACCCGTTGCAACGAGGCGGTGTAACTCTGTTAGATAAGTTATTACCTAGGTGTTAATATCTGAATGACAGTCGAGTAATATACTGCCTCCGTAGCCTAGTGGTAAGGGCGTGTGCTTTAGAAACCGGCGGTCGAGGGTTCGAATCCTGTGGGGACTCAGCAAATTTTCATTGTTGTTTCCTAGTTAGTTAGGGCAACTTGGGCTGATCACCCAATTTTCTGAAAAGTAAGATGATCCATGCGTCGGATGGGCATGTAAAAAGTCGGTCCACCCACCAACCCGCATTGGATTAGCGTGGTGGGGTACCTAATGGAGAACGCTTGCAGTAGGGGCGAGCAGGCCTGTGTCCTGCAGTAGACTAACATGGGCTGATAATGATGATGTTGAGTCTAGTAATACACAACTCCATATCAATAACGCTGTTTTCTTGCTTCAGGTTAGTTTGCATCAACTTTAAGTCTACTTTAGCTAAACGATACAATGGGTGTCCATCAAACCGGAACATAGCAATAGCAAGAGTATTACCCTTGCTATTTGGTCATAGTGTACAAACAGTCCGTATCTTGTTTGGTTTAGGTGAAAATGCAGATAAATAGTAATTTCTTGACACAATATTTTACTCGGAACATTTTGCCCCCGTTTTCCTTAAAACAATAGCATAATATAACAATAAAGTAAAATGACTCACCTCATATTTGGTATCAATTAAAAAGTTGTTATAAATCACGTATGTGATATTGCTACAATAAAAAAAATTACAATTCATGACTTGAAAGTGATAACAATTGTTGCCAGCTATTGTTTTTATCGGCATTTACGAAAATATATTATAGTTTAACAAAGCAAGAGTAATCCGTCAACAGCTCTGCCCGTGTTTAGACTTATATTCACATATTATTCATCATCATTATCAACCTGTGTTATCCAAATTAAACGATTTCAAAATGGAAACTAAATTGTAGCGAAAGTGTATCATTGCTACAACCGAGCTTTAATCAGTCGATTTTAGTTCAGACTACGATTCAAAGGTACCCAACAAGGTACCCTTTTACTGGTGGTAGGTCCCTGTTTACAGGAGACCGTCTGGGTGGACCACCGCGGTGCCTATTTCTGCCCGAAGCAGTAGTGGAAAACACTGCTGTGTTCCGGTTTGAAAGGCACCGTAGCCAGCGTATTTACTGGTAAACGAGACTTAACACCTTATGTCTCACGGTAGAACGCGTTGGCGATACCACTGGTATTGCCAATCTCCATGGGGTCATGGTGACCACTTTCCATCAGGTGGCCCGACTGCTCGTCTGCTCTGCGTAAGCTATAAAAAAAACCTAAACTAAATTGATGATTCTTCTAGAACGACAAGAAGGGATCAAAACGTAGTGAGAACAACATATATGTTCCTTGGTAACAAAAAAAATAATGGAAGGCATAGCTCAGATATTTGTTGTTAATAAAAGTAATATTCGATTCTCTTTGCTTTTTTCAAAATGTAGTCATTTTGTGTGTCACGAAAATGGGAAAAACTAAGTGCGGGCTTGTTAGAAAAGACCTGTGTTTAAAAAAAATAACGACGCAAGACATTCAATGCGATTTGGAGGCAACATTAAAGTAGTCTGCTCTGCCGTATTCCATTGTCACAAGGTGAGTTTCTCAATTTCTAGTGAAGAACGAGCACGGAAGACGAATATCGCTGCAGCCAACCATCGACCTCAGCCTGAAACCTCTAAGACTCTAACCTGGAAGACTGAGGTCGATGGTTTGCTGTAAAATGCTACAAAATTTGAATAACTGTGTTGAGCGATCGAAGAATTTTCATCTGATACGTAATTCAAGAAACGGGCATTTTGAAAACGTGCAGCTATTATCTGTAAATAAATTCAAAAAAGTTGTAAAGGAACGTTTGTGTGTTAAAGGATATTATTGCTGTAATGACTACTTGATAGATAACACACCCTGGTAATAAACTGCTGGCTCCAGGCTATTTCAAATTCTTAAAATATGATGCTGTACGTAAAAATATTGTAAAATTTATCGAAAAAGGAAAAAAAAGTCCTGCTGAGTTTCTTACACCGGTTCTTCTCAGGTCAGAGATATATCTAAACCAGTGGAAGTTTATATGATAATCAATAAAAAAGCGTAATGCTTTTATATTGAATAAAGATTTTGACTTTGAATTTCATATGGAGGTATTCAATCCTTATTGACACAACTTTTGAATATGAGAAAAGTCTCCACAAGATGCCGAGAATCAAAACCATCAAACAAACTATTGACTTGACACTTCGAAGATATTGTTGGACAAGTTATAAGAAGATTCGGAAAACTCTGTTGTCTCGTTTTGTAACATTCGATAAAACATGGGTCAATCCTTTTGTAGGAGACAAAACAGAAATCTTCGCAATGGTAACGGCTGTTTAGAATGTTGAGAATGCCGTCAATGAAAAAAAAGAGGAGTGCGCTGCTTCGTCTTGATAGCGCACCCGGATACAAGTTGGCAGTAACGATGGCCGCCATTCAGCAAGCTGGATTCCAATTGGTTGAAAAGCTTCTTATTCACCAGATCCGGCGCCTAGCTCTTGTCTCAATATTGCCACAATATTTAAGAGTAAACACGTGCGAAGACAATTAAAGAATGCTGTGAAGATATTTTTCTAAAAGATTAAAGACTTAGAAAAAAGGTGGAGTCAGTGTGTAACGGTAATATATAGAACAATGGATAACTAAGTTATTAATGCTCATTATTTTCTATATCATTTTCAGTACTTCGTGATCCATCCTCGAAACTATAAATACAAACCCAAGTATTAATTAGTAAGATCTCAAAACACCAATACTAAGTTAAAACGCAATAGTAACAATTAGTAATTTGTTTCATTATTTGAAAAATTATTCTTTTATTTTTAATATTTTATCATATAAAAAATATCACCAACTTAAATAAATTCATTACCAGAAACTTATTATACTGTGTCTCCCTTTAATGTCTTAGTTAGTGAAAAATAATAGCTACAAAGCATCAAATTTTAGTATTTAAAGAATTTTGATACTTGATCATGTGAGTTTCGGTTTCGGCCGAAACTGAAGCCACGGCCGAACTTTCGGTTTCGGTTTCGGCCGGAAAACCATTTTCGGTCGGACACTAAAATTTAACAACGAAACGATCCATAAACTGCACGGGTATGAACTAGGGACTTAAATGGGATTTGAATGAATTTCCACATAGATTTTACAATGTAAATTCGCCATCCTCGAAGCTAAAGCTGTGAAACTTTGTGATATGATATGAATGATAGACCCATACATTTTTAGCACAAATTATTTATAATACACTATACAGTATAATATGCCAAAACACCATATACGCACACATAATATATATCGAACATTTCTTCTATTAGACGTAGTCGTGGGTAACAGCTGGTCTAATATAAGTCGGACGGGCATGTAAAAAGTCGGTCCACCTTGGACCATGCATTGGGATACGGTCCAAAACCCTGTAATGGCGAAGGCGTACATTAGAAAAGTACTAGAAGGCCTATGTCCAGCTGTGGGCTAACACAGACCGATGATGATGATGAGAACATACCTTAGCAATATTTTGAATAAAGCAATGAATATGGGTGTTTGTTCGCAGTATTATAATATCATCATCATCATCATCATCAGCCTGTAATAGTCTACTGCTGGACATAGGCCTCCCCTAATACACCCCTATCCATTAGAGGGTTTTTTGGACAGTATCCCATTATTAAAGTGTATTATAATATACGTAGTAATATTCTTCTCTTTCCTAATTTTAGGTTATTGCTGTATTATTTAATATTTTACTCGCCCTCTCACTCTCTTTATATATAATCTTGTGAATAAATATTATATATTTTTAGTATGTGAGTGTAACGGGTTTTGATATTGCGTAAAAAACACCGATTTATACTTAATAGTTGGGTCAGATATGGGTTAGATAGTTGGATAAAGAACTAGAAGCATTTTTGGTTTCCTTTAAAGTCCTTTTTTACCGTCAGTGATACGTGTAGTCATTCAAATAATTTAATTTAAAATACTTTCTGATTATTTGATATAAACAATCAGAAATTGCCGTTGCGGTATAAATTTAGTCAACAATTTATTTAACGATATGTTAATATTAAAATTTGCTTAACTATTTTTTTCGTTGTAACAGTTAAACACAATGAGACCGTTTCGAATAAATTGAAGACGATCTTTTATCAAAAGACTTTTGACGCAACGAGCGGTCCAACCTTCGAATCCAACCTCCATTTTGAATCGTGAGCTTTTGAAACGTGTCGTCACTAAGTTGAAATCGAGGGCCCCCTTCACTTTTTCGCTTTTATGTTTTATTTATGTCTGTCCAATGGAGCTCTAAAGGCCCAGCGGTTTTGTGTTAGTACTAGGTGACATGTACGACCATTTCATTGAAGTACAAGACGAGTACACTCTTTACTACTAAATAAAATTGGGGCGTCTGTTGGTAACATCAATGTAACCGTTTTTAAATGATTACATTGTTATGAAATAAAAATGTAAATTTTCTATCTGTTTGTTTGTTGTGTCTAATCTTAGGAATGGCTGCTGTCATTCTGACGTGTCTTTAGGTAAAAGATAGCTGAGATGACTAGGAGTAATGCAGCCTACTTTTCTTTTTAAAAAAAAAAACTAAATTTCTTTTCACTTATATAGAGATAATTCACAATAAAGTAAGCGAAAAGAGTAAGAGAAAAAAGCTGATATAAATATGCATAATGTAAAACCAGGTTAAAATCTTAGTTTTTTTCGATTTTACAATTGGTCTGTGTTTTTTCAATTCTATGTTGGTGGGTAATTAATACTTCTGTATATTATTTGTCTTTTGGAGCAATTATTGTTTGACCATTTAATAATGTTTAAATCAAGTTCTATAATCTTTGGTCAAGTAAATTTTATAAGATAAAGCATTGATGCGTGGCAACGACATATATTCTGATGTAATATGAAAAGAATAGAAAATTTAACAACTGCTAGATATTTCATGTTTTCACCCCGAGTTCTTATCATCATCATCATCATCATCAGCCTGTGTTAGTCCACTGCCGGACGTAGGCCTACCCAAATACACCTCTATCCATTAGTGGGGGGACCGTATCACACCACGCTGGTCCAATGCGGGTTGGTAGGTGTTGTTCTAATAGTGAGTTCATAAGGCTCTTGTAAGTTTGCGATTATAAAAAAGTAAACCAACTGCTTTACACTTTCTATAACTTTGTTGTAGTCATATAGCGTTTGATTGTCTTCGATAAGACAGCGTGTCATTGTATAGTCAATCCAGACACTATCCAGTTTTATGTATAAATTTTGTAAAGTTTAATAGAAAAATGGAATAAAACTGTCCGGCTGAGTTTTTTATGCCGGTTCTTCGCTGGTCAGAAGTTTCCGTTCCCAACAAAAAAAATGCTTCCGTATTGAGTAAAGATAATTCGCTTTGAACTTGTAATCTTTGATTTTATAATATATTTTTATACAAATAACACTTGAAAAGTTTGTTTATATAAATGTAAGGACGAATTTTAAACATAAACGCAATCAATTTCTACACCACTAAGGTGACGTGGTTTAATAAATTGCAAGGAGTTTATTGCATGCTGCCGCTGATAAGAAATGGTCGCAAATGCAGTAAAAGTCACATATCGTGATAATTGACACCATTTTATGATTTCCTTAAAATTGTTTTAACTTCAGTCCGTACTGTTGCACATTATTATGTCTTTTACTTAAGCCATTTTTATACATATCAAATCCACTAATTTACGGATTTTTCGCGTTAGTTATATATTATTTATTCCCGACGTTTCATTTGTTTAAATGTTTTAAAAAAAAAACAAGTTTGAGATTCATACATAAACCAACTTAGTCTGCCCTTGATCATGGGTGCTGGAAAGAGTCCGTATGAGCTCAATTAAAAAAAAAACATTATTTGTTTTACGCTTTTTCGACATTTATTGGTCTCCAATGTTATGTCTAACAGAGAAGGTAAATAGGCATTTTAAATTAATATTGCTGTATAATAATTATTATTTCGGGAGCCAACATCATTAAGGAGAGTCTGACTATTATTTAATTTACTGTGCATTTTAATGCGGACACTTCTTCTCATGCCTCTCCAACTAGTGAAGGTTGGAGATCACTCACGTATCTGTGTGAAAAAATCCACAGCCCTTGTGACAAAACACACGAAAAGCATTAATTTTAGTTCTGACCATTTTAATATATATCGATCTCTAAGGGCTCTGTTCTCTCTTTTCTTTCTCATATTATTTGGCTTATTTGCAAACAAAAGTAAGTCTTTTCGTGCATACCTGCCACGTACAAACAAGTGTTATAATACGCGTATTAACAAAAAGTCAAGGAAAATACTGCACATAATTTCAACAACAAAAAAGGCAAACTGACTCAATTGGTAGAAAATTTAAAACAAAACGTAATAAAACAAGTCATGTCAACTAGACAGTGTCATAAAATATCGACCAATTCCTTCATTACTACTAATTCCATATTAAATATTTAATAGTAAAAGAATATAATGTCTCAGGACCTTGTGAAAAAATACCATAAAGTACAGCGGTAATTACAATACGTGTTCTTCACGGACGAAGTAATTATTCTTTTATGTCTGTTATTGCTTCGGAAAATGGTTTGAAAAAGCGATAGCTGTTATTCTGCATCAAATTAAATTAAATATTGTATAAACATACTCAGTGGGTCTAATAACTAGTAATATAAATAAATAAAAAACCGAATCGAAATCCGTTGCGTAGTTTGAAAGATTTAAGCATACATAAGGATATAGGGACAGATAAAGCGATTTTGTTTTATACTATGTAGTGATAAAAGGATGTGCATAAAGGAAGTTACGTGACTCCTCTAACATATGTTATTTCCAAACAATGTATGTCATTATGTCAGTAAACGAACTTAAATACACATCTGCATAATAACACGGCTCGTTTCCTGTTGTACTGTGTCAAGATCAATGCAAGGAACGCGACTTGTATGACTTGTTGCATGAGATATCCATTACTTGTTAAATTGGATACTACGATGACGTGTTTGCATGATTGAATGCTACTTTTAACTAGTGTATTAATATGGTTTGAATGTATTTGCTCTTGCGGAAAATGTAGTGTCGATGTTTTTTTTTATATAGCTTACTAGCTGTCAGCCGCGACTCAGCGCGACGCGTTTATCTGCGTGAAATAGGGTAAATAATAATAATATCTTTTTTATTTTCTCTTTAACAAAATGTAAATATACTGTATAGTATAATATAAATGAAGTGTTATTTTTGTATGTGCCTATCATTAGATATGAAGTTTAATGGCTTTTGCTACGACCATGACAATTTTCTATATAAACTTTCATTCCCTATTTCAACCCTTTCAATAAGTTTTATCGCAATATTTATAGCCTATATCCTTTCCTAAAATCCATCCTAAGTATGTACTAAATTTCATCGAAATCGGTTCAGCAGTTTGGACAGTAAAGACAGATAGACAGAGTTACTATCACATACTAATATTCACTCAGCAAACCATTTAAGTATGTCTTCTGCGAGTCTTTGTAAGTTTTCAAACTTGAAAACAGATATAACAACGATCTGTATAAAATATTGATACGTATTAGAATTCTATTACGTTAAATTAAATTGGTTTTCTGCTATGCATAATAAAGAAAGTAAATATTATGTTCTTTTTTCCCAAATGTTTATTTCATGGAAATACTGGTCTTTTACAACAATAGTTTTAAATAATAACACAATTCGGGCTCCAGAAATCTGTGCTAATAATAAAATTGTAGTATCTGTTTGTAACATTAAAAAAACCGGTTATAATGAGTATATTATGCACTATTTTTTTAATTTCTGCCTGTCTGTTGGTTCTGGCTGATCTCTGGAATGGCTGCTCAGATTTTGACGGGGCTTTCCCTAAAAAATAGCTAATGTCTCTGGGAGTAACTTCGGATTTTTTTAGGAAAAAAATTTTTTTTTTCATATTGTGTCCACGTGATTGCAGCCACGGGTTACAAGCTAGTTTTAAATAAGATGGCTCGTGATTAAAGTAATTTTTTTATAAATTGTTAATACGGTTAACAACTTTGTGTTGTGACTTTTTTTGTTACTACAATCGGATTTATGAATTGTCAATACTACATAACCAAAATTTATTTTATAACCTACCTAAATAAAGATAATAAAAATAGTTACATGACGATTCGTGCGACGCCGACTTTTTCTCGACATGTTATCCCAAGGCCCTACAGTTGATTTGCAACAAAATGGCGTCACTTTACTATTGTCAGGTCAACAACCTTCCCGCCATTTTTGACGTTGACGTATGTAATTTTTTCTGCACAGCTTTTTTCGAGGCAGCGATTGCGCAAGCGTTCAGCCATGGTTTTTTTTCTTTCGCTTAATATTAGGGCGTTAAATTGGTACTGCTCAGAAAGCGTGGCTCAATCTTCTATTGTGTATTGTGACCAGCGACTATGACGGTATCATCCGTTACGTAATCAAATTAGCTTTTAGTCTGTGCCGTTTCTATTTTGCATTCTAGACATTTAAATATATGCTGTAACATCGTATTTGTATATATCTAGGAGTTGCCTAATATGTTTGCACGGACGGTGAATGCTGATGTCTTTATTTAGGTGCATCTTTGTGGCATATAAATAATAAAAAGAAGCCAAATATCACATGAAATTTGAGTAAATAAAATCTAACTAGCGACCCGCCCAGCTCCGCACGAGTGCAATCCTGATATCTGTAAAATATATGGAAAATTATTTAAATTTATCAGCGTTCCTCTACAATATTATCCATGAACTATATATATACCAAACCTTCCTCTTCAATCATTTCTATCTATTAAAAAAACGCATTAAAATCCGTTCCGTGGTTTAACGATTTAAGCATACATAGGGATATAGGGACAAGCGAATTTATTATACACTATGTAGTGATGTAAATGTAGCTAAAACGTTGTGCATTCTTATACGATAGAATCTAAGCGGCCAATAGCAATCAAATAGTACGTTCATTTATGGAGGCGTGTTTTGCAGAGGCCATTGGACAGTATTTTGACAGTAAATACAAGCATCTGAAATTATGGATGTTTAGTAAAATGCTATCTGCACATACAATTATTTATGGATTTTCAGCTTTGTTAACATCATCTTGCGTATGAATAGCATACAAGTTTACGTTTAGTTATCGTAGTTTCGTTCGAAACATTCTAGAATATTTTCGTACACGTTATGTAGTACGTTGTCTCTGTAAAAAAGTTTTTAAAATGTGGTTAAAGCAGTGATTTAAACATTTTCAAGCTTAAAAATCAAAGGATAACGTTGTTTTCACTCGAATAGGTTCCGTAAATTATCTATAAAAACTGCCAAAAATATCCATGGAATTGTGCTTTAGTAACCGGAGGTCGTGGGTTCGAATCCTGCGGGGACTCAAATAATTTTCATTGTTGTTTCCTTGTCTGTTGTTAGTTAGAGCAAGTTTGGTCGATCACCCAATTGTCTGAAAAGTAAGATGATCCATGCGTCGGATGGGCATGTAAAAAGTCGGTCCACCCACAAACCCGCATTGGATCAGCGTGGTGGGATACGGTCCAAAATCCTAATGCCCCTATCGGGTATATTTGGTGAGGCCTATGTCCAGCAGTGGGCTATCACAGGCTGATCATCATGATGATGATAGATATAAACACAATATTTTTCCCGTAGTGGGAATCGAAGCCGCACCCTTTAGTAAAACGCTCTAGGACATTCACCACTAAGCCAAATGTATCTATATTACATATTACGTCATGTATTTTTTTGTTTCCTTTACGCGCAATGCGAGGGTTTTAATTTTTTGGGTAAGGCCTTAATTAATTGTTGCCTAATTAGTCGCCGTAGACTGGTCAAATGAAAAAATTAGATCATCATTTTTATTAAGTCATGACATTTGCTCTATTGGGTGATATTTACGAGCAGACATTACGATAAAGAATGGGGTCACGACATCTTTACGTTTCGTTATAGTTATGAACATTAATCGCCTTTTAATGGTCGTGAACAATATTTTTTATCTGTTGTTTACGAATGGAGTATAATTTAGACGTTTTATCACTAATATTAATAAAAAAATTAAAGTTTTTTAAATAAAACGGTCTTGATTTAGTCTTTTTGTCGAAATACTATTTAAGAGCCCCTCTAAGTTTTAGGGTATTGGCCTAAGCATTACCAACTGAAGTCGTGGGTTTAAATCTAACGTAGAAACTTCTATCCATTATCGTTAAATTCAAAATGCTGGGAACCTTCTAGATGGTTGTGCAAAAGAATGATCGTCCATGGGTTAGCATGTGTAAAGTCAGTCTCGGAAGATAAGACCTTAGTTAGCACTACGACGTGTAGTTAATTTAATAAACTATTAGATTTATTTTTCTAAAAGTAAGTTACGCTCAGTTACATAAGCTATGTTTCAGTGAAAGTCCCGTCCAATTAGGACCAGCCGTTCCAGAGATTAGCCAGAACAAACAGACAGACAAAAATTTCACAAAATATCGTTTTACTATATATATATATCGTTTTTTAATATACTGCGACTGTACGTCTGCCTGTGTAGCTTACGCATATGCATACGACGCATACGCGTCGCCCATAGACATTGGCAATACTAGTGGTATCACCAACGCAATGCCTACCGTGAGACATGCGATGTTACGTCTCGTTTACCCAGTAAATACTCTGGCTACGGTGTCCTTCAAACGAAAACACAAAAGTTTTTCATACTACTGCTTTGCGGCAGAATTAGGCACCTCGGTGGTACCGCCCCAGATGGTCCCCTGTAATAAGGGGACTAACCACCTTTCATAATGCACCACAATGTATTATGAAATATAGGTTATTTTAATAATGTAAACAGGCACTCCAGTTTTATTTATTTGTATCGATTACCTGCTGTTTAACCCTTTGGATTCCGGTCACATGGGTGAAGCCGCTCCACCCACCAACCCGCATTGGACCAACGTGGTGGGATACAGCCCAAAATCCCCCTAATAGAGAAGGTGTGCATTAGGGGAGGCCTATGTCCAGCAGTGGAATAATACAGGCTGATGATGATGATGATGATTAAAAACTTATTTTCTTTACTTACCTGGATATAGCAATTTATAATACTACATTCTAGCAATTTATCCAGGTAATGAAAAGGTCAGATTTTAATCCATTCAGAATCGTCTAAACCACATTACACAAAGAAACCCGCCTTGTGACCTGAATCCAAAGGGTTAAACACAGCCCATCCGACGCATGCCAAATCCTTAAAAAACAATAATTATAAATTTCAATTATTTATTTGAACACATTTAACGTGAAAAAGGCTACAAGGTCATTAAATTATTGACATGACATCGCTTAACGTTCAAATTTATTTATTAATAACATTGATGGTTGATTATTACTTATATGAAAGTTAAGAAAAAATGTTACTAATGTATTGCCAATTACATAAAAGCATACACGAAAAACAGATTTTTCGATCTTATTATAACAGATTTTTCGATCTTACTATATCCGAATAATAGCTTTTTTGATTGGTAGTAAATCATTGAAGGTCGTATTGGAAGTGACTCAGCTATTAGTACGACTACGCCATCGATAATTCAAGCTAAACGCTGTGGCATTGGATTTTAACGAATTCCCATCAATGAAACAACGGCCCAGTTTAAAAAAAAACGTTTAAATTTTTAATCTACGCTAATTTCCCGCCATTATGGAATTGCGTAAGCGTGCATTTACGAATTGTGTTAATTTCATTGATTGCGTGTGAACTTTTCAATCATTAGAATTGATTTAGTCTTTGTTCATAAAAAGTTAAATTTTCTTCATTATTTAAGATTATATTTCTGTTTAGTGATTTTAATATCACGCTGGATTGAATGTTCAAGTTGTTATGTTTATTTTAAGTCGTTTTGCGTATCGCCTCAACACTATTGTTCAATTAGTTTCTGTGATGGTTTCTCATAAAAACTGAAAAGGATTATAATTATTTGTGACACTCGGATCATGTTGATGGGTCCTAGAAGACTCGATCGCAAAATAATCGTAAATCGGAAGTTTCACTTTAATGTGAAAAAAAAACATGCTTTGAAGGTTAAAACATTTTCATATTTTCTTTTTCCGCCACATCTCAACGCGGTGAAAGATAATAAATAAACATTTTTGTATTATTGTTAAAACATTGAAAGCGTTGTATATATGATGTATGTCGTAATTTTAACCGCAAAACGGCAACAACCCTAAACCCTATTAACATAAATATACGATCGAAGTAATTTTCTTGATATTAAATTAATATTACGAAAAACAAGATCAAAAATTCGTATACATAATCAGTACATAGCATAAAACAAAGTCTCTTTCTCTGTCCCTATATCCTTATGTATGCTTAAATCTTTCAAACTACGCGTCGGATTTTCAAGCGGTTTATTTAATAGATAGAATGATTAAAGAGGAAGGTTTATATGTATAACACATGCTTATTGTAGCTATATTTTCTATCAGTAGCTCCCGTACGAAGCAGGGGCGGGTGGCTAGTATAATATAATTGCAATACTCAATTTTGTCTATTACAGTCAGCTAGAGGGCGATCGCTAAGCCCTGAATCCCTTTCGAACAAATAGCTTAGTTACTGCCGCAGCTGGCGTTAGACTTGGTTACACAAATCCATCTGTAACTTAGCTGGGGTATAGGTTTAATTTAATTTTAATTAATAACTTCACCCGTAGCCTAGTGGTATGGGCTTGTGCTTTAGAAAATGGAAGTCGTGGGTTCGAAACCTGCGGGTCCTTTTGTAAGTTGTTTCCTAGTCGGTTAGGACAATTTGGGCCGATCGCGTAAAAAGTCAGTCCTCGTACCAACTCATATTGGACCAGCGTGGTGGGATACGGTCCATATTCTTAGACATTTAAATGTGAAAACATGTTACTAGCTTGTTTATAACGAGCATAATTATGTATCTTAGTTTTTATTGTATTAGCTGTTTGTATTCCAAATAAAATAAAAATAAAAAATCCCCTAATGGATGGGGGTGTATTAGGGGAGGCCTATGTCCAGCTGTGGACTATAACACAGGCTGATAATGATGAAAACTTTTGTAACACCTAAGTCTTCTTCCTTATCACTAACTGTCATGGTTATTACGTTGCAATGGGATACATTGTTTGAAGCGATTCTACGTATTACTTGTCTCTTGTGTAGTTACTTATAAATTTAATGACTTTGTGTTCTATTGATATCTCATTCGTTCCGCATTTTAACCACGTGTTCTCTTGTAGGTTATAATATAATTCTCTATCTAATCTCTTGTAATTTTGATCGGCTCAAAGAAGAGTACTCAATTCGACGTTTTTTTCATATATGATATATATATGAAAATGTAGCCTCGATTTTAATCATTCTTTTTTTTAATGATAGACATTAGCTGTCATATGGTCTAATTTTTTACGAGTCTGTTTAAATTATCGTAAATATTTTTTTTAGTTAAGAAATTGTTGCACATAATTCTTCAAATTCTTTTATATACGCGATTATTATACATATCAAATCCACAAATTTACGGATTTCTCGCGTTAGTTATATATATTTATTCCCGACGTTTCGATTCTTTCCAGCATCCATGATCACGGGCGGGCTTCGTTGGTATATATACCAATTTAGCCGGCACCTGGTAAAAAATTGTTATTAATTTTATTAAACTCGTGCGTAAATCAGTATTTTGAAGTTGTTATTCTACATGTATTGTTTATTAAAACATGAAAATAATATCTCATCGCACTATTTCTTACTCCTGTAGCCAGTGGTTAGCGTGTGCTTTAAATCCGAAGGTCGGGTTCGAATCTCGGGACTCAACAAATTTTCATTGTTGTTTCCTAGTTATTGAACATGGGCCGATCACCCAGTTGTCTGAAAGTAAGATGATCCATGCGTCGGATGGCATTAAAAGTCGTTCACCCATCAACCCGCATTGGACCAGCGTGGTGGATAGGTCCAAAAAACCCCTAATGGGTAGAGGTGTATTAGGGGAGGCCTTTGTCCAGCAGTGGACTATCAAAGGCTGATGATGATGATTTCTTACAAAATGCGCCAAAGTTCACTCGTCACCTCAAAAATTAGTTACTATTGCGCATGTTTACTGAAATAACACTGCTTAAAGCCGAAACACCTCAATAATAAAAGCATTATTGATTTACGAAAAATCATGAACGGCTTCAAACAAAACTACACAATGAAATGCTAAAAACCGACATTAAGATAGCGTACGTTAAAAAATATAACACTTGATGTTATTCGCAACGAAATATGGATCTTATTGCTAAATTAAAGTCTACTTTGCTGTGAATACTAGACGGTGTGTTCGGTCAAAATTATTTCCATTCCGCCATTAACTTCAGTCAATCCGCGGATGTGGTGCGATACGGTGTTGGCGATGTTTTGTGCTTTTTTATAGTTTAAAAAAATATACGAACATTTTTAGAAAGCAATGAAAGGTTTGTTGTTTTTATTATTGAAAAGAATATGATTGCGTAGTTCACTCTGTGCTTTGGCCGTTGATTTTATGTCTGTTGTATAGCTTTTTAATTTTTTGGCGGGTTTATATTGCAAAAGAAGGGTTTTATGCATATTTATTCATGTTCGTATTTGATGAAATATCTGTTTACGACTTGACAATTTTATTTTATCTACGTCGTTTTCATGCCCATCCGACGCATGGATCCTTTTACTTTTCAGACAATTGGGTGATCGGCCCAATTGCTAACCAATAGGAAACAACAATGAAAATTTGTTGTCCCGCGGATTCGAACCCGACCTCGGTTTTAAGCAACGCCCATACCACTAGGCTAGGCAGTTGCACTTTTTATCTGCAGCAGGTTTTGATAACGATACATGATTTTTTGTATAGTTAAATTTATTTGATTTTTTATAAATTAATAATTGTTTTTGTCATTTTGTCAAATATCCAATTTATAATAATAAAATTATTGTAGGTTTTTTGGCTATTATTCTATGCTACTAGCTAGGGTTTACTGATATTTTTCGATTTAGTCTTTTTTATTTTAAGTTTTTAAGTCTCCTTTTAAAATGCATAAATATTTTTTTAAAAAATATCTGGTAAAATATAAAATAGGCCTGTTCATCCACGAGTTTGTAGCACCACAAATAAATATAGATTTTCTGTATATTTTCTAATAATATAGAATGATAAAGAACATATAGACAACACAAATACAAGCTGGGTTGAAATTACATCCGACGCGGTGACTATTTCGTCGCAAATGAGCAGTGTGCAAACACTTTTACGCTCCAGTTTTCAGGCCAATTTAACTATATTCTAACCGAATAAGAAAGGGAATTAAGTAAAGAAAGTATGACGTCAAATAGTAATGGCGGCAAAAGCGAACGCATAGTTGTAAGTGAACCGCGGCCATCTTTAATCCTGAAGCGATGTTTAACTAATAATAAAGTTCGATATTTTGACACAAAATGACGTTGCTCTTATATCGAAGAGAGAAAAAAGAGAAGCTTACGTAAATATACTTATATATATTTCCCCTAATGGAAAGGGGTGTATTAGGGGAGGCATATGTCCAGCAGTGGACTATCACAGGCTGATGATTTACCAACACTTCATTTGGCTGGGGTTTAGTGCGTAATATTGAGTAAACGAGACGTAACATCTTACGTCTTTGTATGGCGTTTGTTGCAAAGCATAATATATTGTCATAGCACAAAAAAGAAACCATACAAAAATTGTATAATATGTGTCAACCTTTGCTGCCTCCGTAGCTTAGTGGTATGGGCGTGTGCTTTAGAAACCGAAGGTCGTAGGGTTCGAATCCTGCGCGGACCCGACAAACTTAATGATGATGTGTCAACCTTGGGTCTAATTGTTTATCTCATCTCAGTCATACCTATTCAATATACGGCTTAGTCATATTGACCTCACTACAACACTATATTACTACGACAACTTTTTACGACAAAGTATACTCAAAGTATTATTTATTTAATATTCTCGTGTTTTTAAAACAAAATGAATACATTTTGAGCTTGTAAAAAGCATCTGTGTTTTTGAAGTGATCAAAGACGATGTTAAAAATAGGTTATCCGATTACGCTATAATCGAATAACCTCCCAACAATTAATGCATCTATGTCATAACTAAATAAGTGATAGTTTTAATATAAATAAAGTCTTTTTTCAAATTTGTTTAACGTCCAAAACTCGAGCACTATTGTTGGTTAAACATCACTTGGGATGGGATAAAGAAAGCATAACGTAAAATATTATTAACGCCAGAAGCAAACGCGTCCTCCTTGGTGGACCAGCGGCCAGTTTGAATCCCACGCGAGGTTTAATCAATGAGAGGCCGGCTTTATGGCGCATAGAGCTTGACATTAAACTAACCTAAATTTTATATCTTTATTAACAAAATGGAGCTGCAATCGGACAGTTCTCGAGTGGAGACCGAGGCTCGGCCAACGTAGTGTAGGACGCCCAGCGGCAAGATGGAGTGACGAAATAGCAAAGAGGCCGGTGTGGGCTGGATAAGAATAGACGAAGATCGGAAGCGGTGGCGTGCTTAGGGGAGGCCTTTGTCCAGCAGTGGACTGTCACAGGCTGATGATGATGATTAAAAAAATAAAACAAAATGCTACGCTACATTTGATGATATACATCTTATTTAATCGGTGACGTAACTCAAAGCGATGATGTCATTAAACAACTGGAATCTCGTTTGGTTGCGAATGCATTAAACTCCTTTTGAAGCGATCCATTCATGGTGCAGGGTCGAATGATATTTATAAAAATAAACATTACGATACTCGACATACTTGAGTTAAATAAGCGTTTTTTTAAGGCTTATGTCGCCTTAAATTAACTTTTGAGCATTATATTTTACTTTTTGTTGTTTTATTATTGAAGATTTCTTCCTATGGTCATTTAAAAATATAATCCGAACTTTATGTAGACAAAATGAATAGGGCCAAAAACGAATGCTGTCCTATTGTTCGAATATCACTCGGTCATATAGCAGAAAATATATTCGACATTATCGAAGAAATTAATATTTTATGGCTATTGTTAGTTTATCTTAAATTATTGAATTGGGCAAGTATTATCGTTCTATTGAAATGTAAAGATAGATCCAGAAATCCATTTACCTGAATCATAGAAGAACATAATATATTTTAAGTAGATATACATACCTGCCTGTAATAGTCCACTTCTGGACATCCAGGCATAACAGGCCTCCCTAATACACCCCTATCCATTAGGGGGTTTTGTCCCGCATACGCTACGCAATTCCAATGCCGTTGGTGGGTGGACCGACTTTTTACATGCCCATCCGACGCATGGATCATCTTACTTTTTAGACAACTGGATGATCGGCCCAAATTGCTCTAACCAACTAGTTTACAACAATGAAAATTGTTGAGTCCCGCAGGATTCGAACCCCCGACCTCCGGATTCTAATGCTCACGCCCATACCACAAGGCTACGGAGGCAGCCTCTTTTCAACACTAAGACTAATTTGAAAACTACATGAACTGTTAACATCAAGATCGGCTTAGCATAAATAGTATTGCCAACAAAGCTTACAATGGCTTATGTCTTACGTAAGCAATTTACAATAGCATTATGTTTCACTAGGCGATCATATCATCATACATCTGAGATGTACATTAGGCAAAGTATTATATGGATTAGTTTACCGACGTTTCTTTATTAATTACTAGCTTTTTTTTACTGCCTCGTAGCCTAGTGGTAAGGGCGCGTGCTTTAGAAACCGGAGGTCGTAGGCTCGAATCCTGCGTGGACTCAACAAATTTTCATGGTTGTTTCCTAGTTGGTTAGGCAATTAGGGCTGATCACCCAATTGCCTGAAAGAAAGATGGTCCATGCGTCGAAAGGGCATGTAATAAGTCGGTCCCGGGCTTACTCTCTCCGGTCGTGTCGGTTATCCGTCCTATCGGGCTTTGAGAGTATAAAAGAACAGAGAATGCGCATGTGTTTGCGCGTACACTTGTGCACTACAATATCTCGTAGTCTTGAGCGACTGGAGAACATTAATTACTAGCTTTAAACCTGGGTTAGCACACACAGAAGCTATTTTACTGTGAAGTACCATCAAAATCCGTCAACAAGGATTTGCGTTATAAAATAACAATCATACGTATAAATCTTTGAATTTATTATATCGTTATAATTTCTGTTTTTTCTGTGTATTCTTATTTTGGTCGTCTTGTATAATCTGTGTACATACTAAAAGCACATCACTTGTTTTGTTTACTAGCACTTAGATCTACTTGAATACACAAACTCCTCGTCCTAATCTTATCCGCGCAATCTTATCATCGCTCTCAACATTCTTGTCTATTAAAGAGTCAAATAAAAGCAGATTTGTTAAAACAAAATCTAATGTCAAATCCTTAATGGCGCCAAAACTTACAGTGCTTTGACGTTTGACGGCAGGAACCAATCAGTGTGCCATTTTCGCGCCATTAGAATTTGACATAAGACTTTATGTCATTAAATTCTTTTTACGTAAAAAATAAATCGTTGAACCTCAGTGTCTATCATCTTCGTAAAAAGCGATGAATCATGCTTTTGAAATTTGCAACTGTCTTATCTCATATTTCTCATAATAGCTAAGAAAAGAGGTATTTTTCTCGACGTAAAATATCTAATTTTTTTCTAAAATAGACGAATTTTAGTATTAATATAAAGTCTAGTTTAGATAAAACAATATAAAAAGGTTTTTATTGAGATGACTACATTAATATTTTTGTTTTACCTAGATATATATTAAATAATTTCTCCTTTAAAATGTTATCAAATATACATAGCGGAACAAAGCCGCCATTTTGTTATTCAAGATGGCGTATTACTTAAGAAGACAGATGTGTTTGTCGTTATATTAGAAATATATATATGGTGAGAAATGAGAAATCGGTCCAGGGGTGTATTAGGGGAGGGCTATGTCCAGCAGTGGACTATTAAAGGCTGATGATGATGATGATGATGATGATGATGATGGTGAGAAAAGATTTTCCTTCGTGATTTTTCAGAAATGTTAGTATATATCGTGCTCTCTCAAATACCTTCAGTATCTTTACATCTCTATATTATACAATGCCATTATTTATTTTGACATTTGATGATAAACAATAAACTGTCATAAAAATGGATATGGATATGTCACTCGTTTAATACGATCATTCATTGACAGTTCGGGTGTCATCGTATTCCGATAGATATCAGAGTTTTAAGGAAAATAATTTCTCACCACGTCTTTGACTCTGTACAAACATTAACATTGTTGACTGCCGTTAAGCAATTTTACTTAGTATTTTGTTTTATTTGCCACTGACAGAGTGCTCGTTAAAATTCATTGTTCTGTGTGGACGCAACAAATCTTACATTGCGTAAGCTAAGCCAGAAGCGTTCATTGTGTAATCTTTTAATGGTTTCCTATTACAAAGTTAGCATAGTCTACAATGAAAATAGGTTTGAAATTGAATAATTAAAAGTGTTTTCTAAAAGTGAAGATCTATTGGAAATTCAGTTTTCTGCCACGCACTGCAATCTTCTGGAATTCGTTGCCACCAGCGGTCTTCCCCAACAACTGCGACATTGGGTAATTCAAGAAAAAGCATATTCTTATCCTGAAGAATAGGCAACGCACTGGCGTCGCTGGTGACCGTGGGCGGTGTTGAATCATTTACCATTGGTTAGGACAATTTGGGCCGATCACCCAATAGTCTGAAAAGTAAGATGATCCATACGTCGGATGGGCATGTAAAAAGACTGGTCCACCCACTAACCTGCATTAGACCAGCGTGGTGAAATACGGTCCAAGACACTCTAATGGATAGGGGTGTATTAGGGGAGGCCTATGTCTAGCAGTGGACCATTCCAGGCTGAAGATGATGATGATAATGAACCTCTATCGTCAAATACATTCAATTCATTGATTTAATGTACGGACACGCACACAGTATTTTTGTTATTATATCAAATTATTTCAATGTTAAGCATTAAGATAAAGTGGTACACAAAATAAATATGGCCGACTATTACGAAATGTCACCTTGAATACAAAGTCAAAGGGCGCGGTGGGAGCGTTCGAAAACATGACTAAAGCCGGTTATATTGTCTATGCTTCGTATTTGGAACGTGTGAATTTTGTTTATGGTTTTAATTATTATTATTTTTACAAGCGATAAATTAACGATAGTTTGTTTAGTTATTTAGTAGTTGGCGAGTTATCATTATATGTATTAAAGGTCGTCATAAACATAGTAATGCAATGGCGCTGCTCAATTAAAAAGTATTGTTCAAAATATCATTCTTATAGTATTGCTAGCGACCCGCCCCTGCTTCGCACGGGAGCTATCCTGGTATAAAATACACCTACAATATTAAGCATGTGTTATACATATAAACCTTCCTCTTGAATCACTCTATCTATTAAAATAAACAGCATCTAAATCCGTTGCGTACTTTGAAAGATTTAGGCATACATAGGGAAAGGGAAAGTAAAAGTTACTTTGTTTCATACTATGTAATGATGTTAATTTTAATTTTATTGATACAGTAAAACCGTAAATAAGTTGTGAAGGCAATTTTTTTGGGACAAAGCCGAATCAACGAACATTATGAATAATTTTATTCTTTTATAATTTAAGGAACGCATTTGAAGTTGTAATAATAACAAAGCGGAGGTAATATTAAATCATCTAATTTACTTTTAGTTGAATTATTAAAATAATAAAAGAAGTAGAAATTACAGTATTGTTTTATTAATATTAAAAATGTTAAATTATGTTAATCATTTGTAATTAAAACAAATATCTTTGATAAATTTTTCCAAGTAACAAATTAATTTAGTTTACAGTCAATCACTTTTTAAAATTAACAACAAATATTCTTTTTAAGAAATTATACGTTGAATATATTAGTGTCTAAACATACAAATAGGTGAATTTAGAAAAAAGTTCAAACGAAATCATCTTGAATCATCAGATGACTATTACTAATCAAATTACTCGATATTATCAATTTAGACTGTAATAAATGTAACTTTTGAATGTAAAATACAGTTAATTCGAACATGGACATTCCTTCTGTTTAAAAATGTCTACGGCATGGTAAAAGTCTTTTTGAATTGTATCAGATCATTTTACATTTAATTCTTGATTCTAAAGTAGTATATACATTTAGGCCAGTAATACTAAAGGCAGTCAAAGTCTTAATAAACTTAAGTCATTATTACCTAGATTTACAAACATTAATTTCAATTGTGAGTTAATAGATTTAAATAAGTAAATAAACATTAATCATGTCATAAAAAAACTTTAAAATACATTTTTATACTAGATTTACTAAACCAGTATATTTTTATTCTTTACTTAGAAATTACGTTGAAAAAAAGCAATTACATACTGATAAAAATATAGTAAATATTTTTGTTTAGTATAAAATCATGTTTTTATAGATATAAAACAACTCGTTATTACAATAAAAACGTTTTTTTATTCAAAATATATGATACAAATCATGAATGATTTCTAAACGAATTCTATTCTTCTTAATCGTGTAAGGTCAAAGATCAACACTTATATATCCATTTATTTAAAACATTTAATATTGACATATTAGTTTACATATAAGTTACCATAGTATGGTATTTATGCATTTAAATTAATTGGCGGACTCGTGACCTCGCGATGATGTCATGGCGGCAAGGCCGATCGGTCCGCCATTGTTGCCATTACGTGTGATGGCAAGTGTGTATTCACAAGGCGACTGGCCGTTAATAATTAAAAATAAATAAATTATAGAAAAACACGGCGTCGTTTTATAAACTTTATTTGATGCGAAATTTAAGTTTTTTGATGTGAAACCTCTTGTAGTCGTATTGTGTGTTACTTTATATTTACAAAGCGAAAGGCCGTTTTTTTTGTGAAATATAAAAAATATATCCGAATTGAGTACATGTAGTGAGAAATTATTTTCCTTCGGGGAAACTCGGATCTTTATCGAATAAGATGACACCCGAACTGTTTATGAATTATCGTATTAAAAGAGCGATACTTTCATACCCATTAAGCAATATGAAAATTTATTGTTTAGTGCCAAATTATATGCTCGAGGGAGCGTGGTAAATACGAACTTCTCCGAAAAATTACAAAGGAAAAGCTTTTCTTACTATATCTATACCTCCTTATTGTAGAAAGTTGCTAAAAAAACAGAAAGCGTAGCGTTTATCATCTTTGTTAACGTTTAGTTCATGTCGGGTATAAAAATTGTGAATTAATTAATACGAGGAAATAGTTATTCAAATTTTTAATTTGGATACTCATGTGTCAGGGAAGATATTGAGATATATCAAAAACATATCGATTCAAATAAAAAAAATAAAATCCTTTAACATATATGCCAGAACGTTTTACTTTATATCGTCATTAGCAGCCTTTATCCGTCCCTTGCTGGACATAGGCCTTTTCTTTTTTACCTTATATATATATATATATAAATAATTCACATTACGTGATATGCCAACTAAATTATAACAGAACTTTTTCAGCTTACCATCTATAAAAGGCCACCGAGGCCTGTAATGGCCAATTACTGAAATTGTCCATTGGAACTTTGACCTTAATAAAGTTGATGGCATTACGTTATTATATATACTTTAACTAATAGCTGTAGCTTGTTACGTGCGGCCAAACTTTATCTTGTAAGTAATTTTGGATTAAAGTGATTTGTGCTAGTAAAGTCAAAGTCAAATATTTTTATTCGATATAGAAGCATTACACTTTCTTATTGTGAGATGAGAATAGCCGAAGATCGGAAGCGGTGGCCTGCTTTAGGAGAGGCCTATGTCCAGCTGTGGACTGATACAGGCTGATGATGATGACACTTTCTTATTGATCGCCAAATAAACTAACACCGGTTCGGAAATGGAAGCCTGAGAAGAACCGACGTAAGACACTCGGCGGAACTAGTTTTCTTTTGATTTTTTTCAATAAATTTCTCAAGCTCAATAAATACAACATCATATTTTAACAGATTGAAGTAGACTGGAGCAAACAGTTCATTACCAGGGTGTGTTATCTATCAAGTTGTCGTTATGACAATAATATCCTTAGTCACACAAAGTGGGTGGACCAACTTTTTACATACCCATCCGACGCATGGATCATCTTACTTTTCGACTTGATCGGCCTAAATTGCTTTAAAATTTGTTGAATCCCCGCAGAATTCGAACCCACGACCTCCGGCTTCTAAAGCACACGCCCATACCACTAGGCTACGGAGGCAGATGCTTCTACTTTACATTATTATATTATTATTTAAAACAAATATGACTGATTTAAAATCGGTGTATAACTGTTTTGCGCAATACAAGCAAACAATACGCTTTTGTTACATAATATGTTGCCTTTATACGTTTTTACCAAAATGAAAGATATTTAAAAGTGATGATTTTTACAAAGTTACCTTTACTCTTGTATTAAATGAGCTTATATATGGATTATGGAAGTTTAAATTAAAAGGGTCACTGCGGGTTATCCTTCAAAGCTTTTATTTTTAAAATTTTCATTTCTTATCTATAGTAGTCTTGAACGATAATAATTATGATTAATTTAAATGTTAGTCTTTTGTGGTTTTGATGAAACCTCCACCACTGGATTAATATTAAATTGGATAAAACACACTCAAAGAGAGTTTTTCTTAAAGTTATGTAAAGTAATACTTTATATGAGAATAATATACGTACGGGATAGTAGTGTCTCGCTTTTAAACGGAGAGGTTCAATCCGTGAATATTAACTTTGTAATCACAAATGCCAATCACCGATTAGCCATAACAGAAACAGGCTTGAATATGTTGTGATAGCCGGTTGACGATGCTTGCACGATCATTGCACCAACATAATATCTTTAGATTAACTAACACTTATTCTATCGACTTTGACATTGAAGATAGTACGGAAGCCTGTGTAAAATCTTTTACACCAAAGAAAAAGTTTGACAAACATAAAATCCTTCAACATACATACAACGTTTTATTTGGCTTCTGTCAATCTTAACTCGAGTAACGTAAAGTTATATGTGAAATAACAGTTATAACTCTTTTTAAAGCCAATTGAGAACTATTAGCTGTGACGTTCCTTTTATCGGTTATTTATAGCGTCGTTAGCCGTTGAGAGATAACACCTTTGTTAGACTGTACGTTATTTCGTCTAGTGATATATATGGGCTTTTTAAATTATTCATTTGTTTTCGTAAAAGGTTAACGGTACGTCTCTTTGAAGTAATTGTTATTGAGTCACAAGATAATTCAAGTTGATTTTAGTTAAGATTATATAGGAATAAAATTTTCTGCAAGTTTACATTTCTAATATGGTTGGTTTGGATAAATAAAAACATAAAAAGAAGCAAATAAATAGAAGCTGTTGTTCGATGTTAAAGTTCAATCAAGTATCTGTAATTTTGTCATTGAAGATTATTTTCTGATATCTTTATTAGCTGTACTAGTATGTTTTTATTGCAATGTTATGTATGTGTAATATCAAAAGAAACGTATAAATTTCTTTATTCCTTGTCAATTTTTTATCTGCAGCCATAATGTGAATTAAACACATCATTTTAAATATGAGTACGTACGAAAACAGTAATGTAATTAAAAAATATTGCCAAAGTCAGAAATAATAATAAACATTTTTGATATCATAAAAAAGCATCCATACATTACATATAGTATTTTTTACATGCGTTAATAATTCTCAATTTAATGTTATGATTTTAAAACGTTTCAAATTATGAGAGGTACGATAAGTTATACAAATATCAGGGAAAATAAATTGTAGAAACGTTGGTTAATTGTACATTTTTTACGAAATAATTTTGTTTAATCAATAAAAAAAATATTTAAAAGAAGATAGTACAATATTCTCTACGATTCAGGTTCTTTGCAGTCTTATTAGGTCTAGTGAAGTAAAAACTATAGACCTATAGGGGATCTCTGTTAAGGTGATAAGTTCTATTATCGATGTAATATCACCTCAGCTAGCAGCAATATTCAATGTAAGTATCAGAGGGGTGAATTTCCTGACCTAATGAAGCATAGCAAAATTATTCCGATATTTAAATCAGGATGTAATACGGACCCTAATAACTTCAGACCAATATCTATACTGCCTACTCTTAGTAAATTATTTGAAAAACTCTTACTAAATCAATTGGTTAAACATTTCAATCGTAATTGCCTTTTAAATAGCAAGCAGTATGGATTCACTAGGGGTCGCTCAACAACCGACGCAGGCATCAGGCTAGTCAAAAGCATTTTTGAGGCTTGGAAGCATCACAGGATGCTTTAGGCATTTTCTGTGATCTCAAAAAGGCTTTTGATTGTGTACACCATGAGACTCTGGTCAGGAAATTACGTCACTATGGTATAAGAAATACCGCACTCAACCTTCTGTCTTCGTACTTGAGCCATCGAATTCAGAGGGTTGACGTGAATGGTAAAAGATCTCCCGGGGCCCCGGTAAATATAGGGTCCCACAAGGATCCATTCTTGGGCCTTTTCTCTTCCTCATTTATATAAACGACTTACCATGTGTGATAAATAATAGCGAAGAGATAGTATTATTTGCAGATGATACCTCCTTGATTTTTAAAATTAAACGACATACGTCAATAAATGACGATGTAAATAATACTCTCTAGAGTAGCGAATTGGTTTAGTGTTAATAACTTGCTATTAAACCAAAGGAAAACAAAATGTATTAGATTCATGACTCCTAATGTGAAGCATGGTAAATTTGAAGTGGTTATGAATGGGGAGGCGTTAGACGTAGTTGAATCAACTGTATTTCTAGGAATAACTGTAGATGCAAAACTACAATGGGGCCCATATTAATAGGCTAGCAAGTAAACTAAGCTCTGCAGCTTACGCAGTGAAAAGTGAAGTGGAGACAGCTCGTTTAGTATATTTCAGCTATTTTCATAGTATTATGTCTTATGGCATTCTACTGTGGGGAAATGCGGCAGATACTAATACGATATTTGTCCTCCAAAAACGTGCAATTCGTGCAGTCTATAACCTGGGCTCCAAAGAATCATTAAGAAAGTTGTTCACTGAAATAAAAATAATGACCGTTAGTTCTCAATACATATTTGAAAATTTAATGTATGTGCAAAAAAATAGAGATGATTTCCTAAGAAATTGCGATGCACATGACATAAATACAAGGAACAAACATAATTTAATTCTTCCAGCAACTAGACTGTGAAGAATAAGTAAGTCTTTATGGGACAATGCATACGTTTTACAAAAATCCCAGTAAACGTTCAGAATTTAACTATTAATAAATCTAAAAAGGTAGTCAAGGAACGTTTATGTGTTAAAGGTTATTACGATATTAATGAAATTTTAAATGATAACACAGCCTGGTAATGGAATGCTCGCTCAAGGCCTTGTTTCAATATTGCATAATATGTAATGGCGAATTATCAAATTGTTTGTTATTTTTAAAAGATGACATAAAAAATACTTTTCCGAACCGATGGTAGTGTGTTTGACGATCAATAAGCAAGTTTAAACTTCTATATTGAATAAAGATATATGAATTTGAATTGAATATTTGAATTTGAATTTGTATTTGAGTGATCTTAATACAACAAACTTTTTTTATTTAAATTAGACATTTAAATAATATTAAACAAATTTTCGCGTTAAAAACAAATATTTCTGTTTTAATGTCAATTGCTGTCAGTTTCTATAATATGGTAGCATACTTAATTGACACCGGATGACCTCAAGAAATCTATTGAGTCATACTCAACCTAACCCTGCTTAAGCATCGATCGTGGTAAACCATATTTGGTACAATTATTGATTTAAGTAACGCTTAATACACACGTGTTAAAAATAGTTAAACTTAATTATTTTCTAACGTTAAAATAACAAAACAATTCCACCTTTTCACGAATTTTTAATTATATATATAAAAGAGACCCCCACCTATATATTGACTCATCACGATATCTCTGGAACCATAAGGAGTAGCGACTTGACATTTGGTAGGAATATTCCTTTCGCCGAGTAGAGGTCAGCTAAGAACGGATTTTACGAAATTCCACCCACAAGGGGTTTGGGGGTTGCTAGTTTTATATAATTTATAAACAAAATGCTGCTTCATTAGTAATATTTTCGTACAATTTTTAATATGTGTTTTAGTTCATACCATCGCATTGGGCTGACCTGTGCATTAGGGATGCTAATTATATATATTTATTCTCTTTCTCATGATGACTATCAGTCATGCCATGGATTGGAAGAGTCCATTTCCGAGTGGATTTGATATGTTTAATAAATCATTTAAATGAAAAATAATTTTCTGCATCATATTTACTAGCTCTCTGGACCTAGTGGTTAGGCGTTGACTTCAAAACCGGAAGTTGGGTTCTGTCCTCGGGGACTCGACAAATTTTCACTGATTGTTTCCAAGATTGTCGGCAATTTGGTCCAATCACCAATTGTCTAGTTAAGACGATCCTTGATGGGAGCTAAAGTCAGGTCCTTTAATGGATGAGGGATGATGTGTATAATGTAGGCCGTGTTAATTGCGAGTCAACAGTCTACAGTGGACCTGCGGCTGATGATGATGATGATACAAATTTTATTCCAACAGTTATTAATTGCAATAACAAGGTCTACTTACGGAAGTTACTCAAAACTATAGTGAAAAACTAATTACTATAGTTTAACTACACTCATACTAAAGTAAATGTAATACGTTTTATTAATTATTTAATTTATTCAAAACTTGTTGTTCAGATGTTACCAGTAAAAATTATATAAAATACGTATAACTGGTAGACTAATTAATTGAAACAATTCAAATACAAAAAATGAGGTTATGTTTTAGCGTCATTTGGCGGGAAATCTTTAATATCTTTATAACATAATATTGAATAATTGATTTCCAGTTTATGTCTAGCTTTGACGCAAATTTTAGCCTATAATTTTGTAGATCCTACTACCTTTACAATAATTTTAAATAATTTTTTTACAGTCTTATTGTATTGTTAATTAATAAGCAGGTTAAATTAAAAATAAGTTAATTTTTTTGACAACGACAGGATGAACTTTTACAGTTTGTCATAGCAAGCTAATAATGGAAAATAAACTATGATAATTAATAAAAATTAATACGACACAGATTAAAAAAAAATGTGAGTTTTACTGTTTACTGCCCGCGTAGCTTAGTGGTAGGGGCGTGTGCTTAAGAAACCGGAGGTCGTGGGTTCGAATCTGCGGGGACTCAACAGATTTTCATTGTTGTTTTCTAATTGGTTAGGGTAAGATGATCCATGCGTCAGATGGGCATGTAAAAAGCTAGTCCACCCACGGCGACCCGCTTTGGACTAGCGTGGTGGGAAACAGTCTAAAAACCCACTAATTGGGCAGGCGTGCATTAGGGGAGGCCTATGTCCAGCCGTGGACTAGCACAGGATTTACTGTTTTTTATATTTTTCTTTTTATTGTATTACAAATTTTCTTGGGGTAAAAAGTAGCCGTATTGCATTGAATGATAACATAGCTTTCAAGTAGGGACAGAATATTTGAGCAGTCTCGGAGTTTAATCGAAACAAAACAACAAAACTAAAAACTATCAAATCTACTTACTTTTTTATACTATTAATATACATTACATAAATTAAAATTAGAAGCGTGTCAAAATTAATCTCAGTTAAGCTTGAGCAAATTTCATGATCTATTTGGATTTGATTTTAATAATTTTTTTTCTGCACATTATAATTTATGACCTATTTATTGTCTTATTATAATAAGATTAATCGAATCTACAGATATCGAAACATAACACTATCTACAATACCAAGGGGTCAAATATATATATTGGAAGCGTTTTTGTTGCTTGGTAAGAATTTAAACAAAATTTCCGGCCCAAGTTCTTACAGGAATACTAATTAGTGCGTATACTATATTTATGGAAGACACGTTTTGTTGCGATGCTCAAATAACAATAATATAAAACTTGTCATCGGCTCAATGACTGTTTCCGTCCGAAAGAAGCGAGAAAGCAATGTTGTGTTCCGGCCTAAAGTGCGTCGGAGCGAGTGTAATTATTTTGAGAATAAAATAGATGTAACGTTTTATTTGCGTTGATTTGGGTCTTTAATTTCCACTGTTATTGTAAGTTTGTCGATGGTAATACGTTCAGCGTTTTTATTATTGAATCAAATGCCAAGTTATTGTAAAAATCACAATTCTAGTGTGGCTAAAATAGAGATCTGCCAAAAATTTATGAAAATCTTTTTGAAATCGTCTTAGCTATACTCTACTAGAAGATTAAGGACTGTATTTAAGGTTTTTTATTTTGATATGTATGATCTAATAAAGTTGATCTTAGCAACTCCTTCTTAAGTGTTTTGCATATTTCTAAAAATCAATTAGGCAAATAAATTAATATAAGTCGATAAACCAACATAAAAGTAGAGAAGGAGATAAGCCCCAAACATTTCCCTAATAAAAACGTCATACTTTTGTGTGAATTGTTGTTTTTGGAATGTTTTTAGATCTTACTTAGATTACGATTAGGTATAACTTAGTGAACGGTTCTTAAAGCACCGGAATATATCAATTTATAGCATATTTTTTATGTCATGTATTTGCAAGTATGTGTGGATGTGTTATAGTAAAATAAAATGAAACTTACGTTGTTTTCTTTATTGTTACAGTGTTTCATAACAATGGACACGACGATTTGAAGTGAAGCGACACCAGCACTGTGTTGATTTGACACTGCTAATAAAACCGAGCTGAAATACGAACGAACGAATACAACGATTAATACCAAAAAAAAAACATTAACGCGTATAATGTGTTCACATTTACATGCTTAACAATAATTAAAATTAAAGAAAGTTTAAAAGATTTAATTTAAAAAGTGTATTAATCAGAACGCATCGTACAAAAGCATGTTATTTTAGAACGCGTCCGTAGAACGCAGCGTGCGAGCGAGACAGACAGCTGAATCCGAAAATAGTGCGTTCGGAAATAGATAAAAAATGCCCGGCCCAGTAGAGGAGGGCGAGGCGGCAGGGACGGACGCCAAATGGTGGACACCATGGAAAGCTATGGCGGACTTGGCCGAAGCCGTTGACGATCTTATATGCAGCTTCGATTATATGGACACGGCGATGGACAACCTAGTCATGTTGGTGTTCATCTGGATTGTGTTCTCCATCATACTGCTGGGCGTCGCTCGATGGGCTTACGGCAGGTTCGGCAAGCCGGTAGAGGCGGAGAAGACGTCCAAGCCTGAAGAGGTGAAGAAGTCCACCGCCAGCGAGATCATCACCAGCTCGGACAGCGTGTTGGCGACCACCGCGAAGGTCAAGAGCGGGTCGTTCAAGCCCGCGAAGACCAGCTACGTGCCAGCGACCCCGCCGGCTAAGAAGAGGCTGGGGCGTATGTCTCCGGGCCCTGAGGCTTTGAACTTGAGGAAGCACCAGAGTATAATAGTCCCGACCTGCTCCGGTTCGGACCAAGTCAGCGTGAACTGGGTGAACGAGCTGCTCACCTGGTTATATAACGATCTTGTTATTGTGAATGAGCTAGTGCAACAATGGATTGTATCCATGAACGACTTCTCTAAGCGGTCCGTCGAGGAGGTGAGTTAAGACCATATTTTGTTTTCATTGTCCCTTTTGCAGTCCAATCTTCAATATGTCTGACGGAAGAATCAATTGTTTTAAAACATAAAAAGTGATCTTTAAACAAAATTGCTTACAAACTGCCATGCTTGTCTAGAATATTTTACTCTTTGAAAAAAAAAAATAACACTATATTAAGATAAATAAGCTAATGTTGATATTTCTGTCATTTATAATCTGTTTGCAAACATGATTCAGAACGAAAAAACGTGCGTTGACTTATGTCAATAGACGTCAGGAAATTGTTTGACTTGTTACACGAAAATATAAGAACGTACAGTATCTTTCTTACATTTATTTTAAATTAAATAGGTCAGTACCTGGTAATAAAAAGAAATTGGTTCAAGGTTCTTCTTCGTGCTGTTAATAAAATAAATAAAGTTGTCTGATAGTTGATGCTTTTAGACTTTAATAAAATTGAGGTTAGGTCAGTAAGACTTCAGAGCTTTTTGCTTCTTATTTCAATATTATGTCTATTTTGCTGTTACTCTTGATTTTCGTAGCTGGGGCTGTTATTTATGGCCAGTAGTACCTAAGAAACAAAAACGTATATAAATTAATTTCTTTCTTGTAAGATCAACATCAACGTCCAAGTAGTAATTTTCTGCCAGTTTAAATACTAATTATATTAATTTTTAAGCACTTATGATTTTCAAACTGCAACATTTATTAAGCTAATGATTATTTTCTTCATAAAATCAAGTCACGTCCCAGTGCCGCGAGTGGCCAGCTATCAATATATATGTACACAAATTTATAAGTTGTCATGCCAACTTATTATGGCAACACAAAATAGTTTTGTTGTGGTTTCTATACGCGCGTAGACTAAGCGCTTATTATAACAAAGGCTTTATTATTAACTTAAGAAATATACTCTTATGCACGCCTTCTCCTCCGTGGCCTAGTGGTATGGGCGTGTGCTTTGGAAACCGGAGGTCGACGGTTCGAATCCTGCGGGGACTTAACAAATTTTCATTGTTGTTTCCTAGTTAGTTAGGGCAATTTGGGCCGATTACCCAATTATCTGAAAAGTAAGATGATCCATGCGTTGGTTGGGCATGTAAAAAGTCGGTCCACCCACCAAGCCGCTTTGGACCAGCGTGGTGGGATACGGTCAATAACCCCCTAAAAGATAGGAGTGTATTAGGGGAGGCCTATTTCCAGCAGTGGACTATCAAAGGCTGATGATGTATGATGTATGTATGTGCACGCCTTCTCCATTAGGGGGTTTTTGGACCGTATCCACCACGGCGGTCCAATGCGGGTTGGCGGCGGGTAATTCTCATAAGCTGATGCTGAATTCTTGAACTACCCTAATAACACCTTTTTCTTAACACTTTCTCAAGTTATATTTGGCTTTTATCAATCCAGATTAAGAACTCTGTATTTACTTGATGGGCATCTGACCCCCACAGCGCAAGAGGTTAAATGCATTCAGTAGGCGAATTTCGACAAGTGATATCGACTTTTACATCATTTCACTCTTGCTGATACTTGGCTCATTCTCATCAGGGATGGCGAACCCTAACGTACAACGTGCCATTTTTCTAAAAACCTGTGATGAGGTCATAGATGTGCCATGAAATTATTTTAATTATGTAATTATTGAGTAAATATAAATAATAAGTACTATCTGCTCATAACTCTTTATTTAGTACAAAAAATAGGAACATTTTGCAACGGTTATTAGGTAAAATTAATGTGACTTCTGTTGTTGACAGAGTACAGTTGTAGACAAGATGATAAATAACATATGTAAGGCTTGTAAAATGTTACTTTTAGCAGCGTGCATGCCGAACTAGATTTATCTGTCAAACGGTTTCTAATCGATTCTTTGATATTATTCACCTCTGAAAATAAAGGGTCACAGGCATAAGTTGATGAAAATATTGTGAAAATAGCACGAGCCATGCTTATTTAAACAATAAAATGTGCCTGGCAATTCTAGCATTCCACGTTGCCAAAATTTTGTTGTTAGAATTTTCATTTATATTATTACTACTTGTCAATCTTTCTGATTCTTTTAACTCCAAGTCCTTCCTTGTTGCAATAATTTTTCGAATCCATACTGATGTAGACTGGAAATCAATCGGCTGCATTTCAAATTCTTCAATTTCCAACCAATCGAGCTACGTGATCCAAAATATTGTGTCGCGTGCCATTGGTTCGCCATCACTGGTCTATATTGTCCCAACTTACCAGAATACAACAGACAGGTTTCGAATCTACGACCTCCGGATTTTAAAGTAAGGGCCAATGCCTTTAGGTCACGGAGGCAGTAACCCTTATTAAATACAAAGAAATATGCTTTATAAGCCCACAATACTGTATACTCTCGGTATAGTTCTCTAACGCTCTTTATATAAAAATTGTGTTTAAATTGTCCTCCATTAATATTTAAGATATTTTTACAACCCAGGCAATTCCCGACACATGTAGCGCATACACTAGGCGGTATCGTTGTACCGTATGACCTAGATCGGTTTTACCTCACCGCTAAATACTAGGTCGGAGCGCTAACGTTTTAACTAACAAACACTAAAAGAGATTTTCTTAAACTCAACTTACTGAACATCTCTCTATTGACAGACTGAAAGAGTCATAAATTTCTACCAGCTTCTTTTGTTAATTTATTCCTTCTTCCGGTTTCTAGAAATAGTTATTTTCTAATGTCAGCCATTCCATCTCTTTACCATATTTAACGAGAGCTAGTTTAACAAAACATTAATTACCATCATCATCATCATCAGCAGCCTGTGTTAGTCCCCTGCTAGACATAGGCCTTCCGTTTTACACGCCTTCTTTATTAGGGGGTTTTTGGACCATACCCCACCTAGCTGGTCCAATGCGGGTTTGTGGGTGGATCGGCATGTAAAAAGTCGGTCCACCCACCAACCCACGTTGGACCAGCGTGATGGGATACGGTCCAAAACCCCCTAATGGATAGGGGTGTATTAGGGGGAGGCCTATGTCCAGCTGTGGACTATCTAAGGCTGATGATAATGATGATGATAGGTTCAGGACTAATCTCTATACTAAGTTACTATTTGCACATAGGAAGCTGTACTACAAGTAAGTAGGCTTCTTTCTTTAGGTGATATTATTCTCTTCTAAGAGTATATTTATTGTATGCGACTACAATAAGTCATAAAATTCTAGCGCTTTTTTTTCAACGATGATGAATGTTCATATAAATTTTCATCCCTTATTTCACCTCCTTTTAACCACTTTTTTGGCATGAAAAGTCTATGTCCTTCCTTGGAATCTATTCTATGTATACACTAAATCTTATCAAAATCGGTTGAGTGGTTTTGACGGTAAAGAAGTACAGACAAACAGAGTTACTTTCGCATACATAACTTTAGAATGGGTAATCTTTATAAGAATTGTTATGTATGATAACTGATTGAATACAATGCCAACCCTATAATCACTACATAGTATAAAACAAGGTCGTTATCTCTGTCCCTATATATACAAGACTTGCGACCCACCCCTGCTTCGCACGAGAGCTAGATAGAAAATATGCTTACAATATTAACCATGTGTTATACATATAAACCTTCCTCTTAAATCATTCTACCTATTTAAAAAAACCGCATTAAAATCCGTTGCGTAGTTTGAAAGATTTAAGCATACATAGGGATGTAGGGACAGAGGAAGCGACTTTGTTTTATACTATGTAGTGACCTATCACCTCCCTGAGGCATAGATGGTTATTTCACTCAGTTATTTTGCTATACCTAAGCCAAATAAAATAAGAATCTAACGCATACAAAGACTAATATGAAACACTAATTCAATTAAAAGTTTTTATTGGAGGACCGCCGCCATTTTGAATCGTCACGCGATGTTTAACCAATGAGAGTGGCCGACTCTTTGGCGCCAATTTAGTTTGACATTAGACGCTGCGTGCATCAATTTCATCTGTTATTTAGCTGGGGTGTAGTGTATGGTGCCATTCAAACGCAGTGGATAGACACCGCTGTAAAACCTAACCACGTAAATAACCTTTCGTAAGTTTAATTTAGTTAATCTTGTTATGCATCATCATCAGCCTGTGATAGTCCACTGCTGGACAGTAGGCCTCCCCTAATACACACCTATCCATTAGGGGGTTTTGGACCGCATCCCACCACGCCGGTTGGATGGTAACCTTTGAATCCATCTGAGCATGAATCATCTTCTATCAGACTGATTACTGACTGGGTGATTGTATGTCTTAAGCATGATGGAAACAACAATGTAAATTTTTTGAGTCCCAAAACTTCGAACCGGTGTCAGTTTTAAGCATCCTATCCATTGGCAGGAGTCACTCTGCAAGTCTCCCTAGCACCTCCATTAGGGGTTTCGGGACGTCATCCCCCCTTGGGATGAACCACTTAATGTCCATCGACATGATCCCTTTTATCAGACGAATGACTGGATTCGCCTATTTCAACATGGACACACAGGCTAATGAATTGTTATATCCTGGAGGTTAAGATTCATGTCTAGTTTACACGCTGAATAGCCGGTATACCTGACCGAGCAGTATGTGTGAAGAACTTGTTATAGACGTGTGCGGTTTCGAATGGATCATATTCTGAATAATTGGACTCACAATGCTTGTTACCACTATCTACGTCATATCTAAATGTCAAAGGTTCGATCCCCTTATTTCACCATGATATATTTATGATGATTTTAATACTCGGAACTGAACGATATGCTAAATATTAACAGTTAAATAAACTGCCGTACAGTTAGGCTATGACTTAAAAACTGGAGGTAAACTTTCTGAATCTGCGAGGCTATTTTCATGTAGATCTATTACTAAGTTGTAAATTGGCGCACCCAATGTCCAAGTAGATGATCACGTCAATGCTGTAAGAGTCCTGCTCCTTTACATTTCGTCGTATGGTATATGTCAATCTGTAACTATTTTAATCGTAACAAGCGCTGTCGTTGCGAAAGTATGACTATAATAACCAAATGTAGTTGACTGAATAATCTCTGATTTTATTGAAATCTATTATTATATAAACAGACGTTTTATCGTGATCTTTACCTACTTTCTTTATTTGATATCGATGACTCTGATCGAGCATCATGGTTAGATTCAGAAGTATCATTATCTATAATTTATCGATGACGATTATCAAAGTAGCTCGGTATGAACAAATTAACGTTTATTGGCTAACAAATATCCTATGTTTATCTTTTAGAATTTTGTAGTTCTCCAAAATTTGAAGACTAGAGTTGAAATGGATAGATCATTTAGAAATTGTAATTACAAGATACCATAAACTATTCAATATAGTTCCGTTAATTGAACACAATCATATATTAAGTTCAGATATCTCTAATAACTCGGACAGTCGTTGATTCACAAAAATCAAAACTCAGATAATCAAAAACTAGATTAGCCAAAAGCTAGTATTTATGTTTCTTTTAACTATATACAAGTAATAAAAATAATATAAATAGTTTAAAACATGTATATTCCAGTTTGAATCTCACTCATCACCGTGATAGTCCATCTGACATAGGCTCCGAAATTAGACTCCTGTTTTTCCATTAGCATCTGAACTTATCTCTACACGCTGGTCCAATGATGCTATGGTTACGATACCTTTACAACGCAATTCCGACGTTGGACGACTTACTTTCGACAATTGAGATATTTCTGCCTAAAACCTCAACCAAACTACGTAAATCACAATGAAATTTGTGGGTTGTGAAACATTATTAGACTTCATCGAGTTTTGGAAATAATCTAGGTTCATTTGTAATCACCCTAGTAAGAGTTTTGCCAATTCATAAATGTTATAAATTTAATGCAGATTTGAGTTAAATTGAAAACAAGTAATCAGTTGATTACTATACATGTTAAAAGTTATACAATCATATATATAATTATAAATTTGCGATATGATGTTGTTCATTCCGAAACGTCTAATATATAATCTAATGAATATTTAAACAGTTTATTTATTGCTAAAATTTATGCTTATAATAATAAGTATTATCTTATAAAAATTAAATAAGTTACTTTGCTTTTTAAATACATCTATCTATCTGACCTATTCTGGAACATTGACCATCAAACTATGGACCATAGGAAATATACGACTTAAGTTAATCAGAATATCTTCGCGAGTAAGGTCAGTAAGAACGGATAGTATTTAAATTCCCAGGAATTATTGGTATATATATATGTTACTCTGCCAGATTCCATTAGAGATCTGCACGTGCATAATATGCACCTGCTCCAAGTTGAAATTGACATGGGACTTGCACGATCGGATCGTCAGTCGCGAAGACGACTTAATCGCCTCAAAGAAAAGGGAAATAGTCACACCCGTAAAATGGTTCATATCTCAAAATTTAATTGTTAAACATTTTCGATCATAAGTTGTGATTAAAGATAAAATTTTACGTGATAGATTTAAATAGTTAAAGGTAAAAGGTGAAGTCAATTCATGAATCAAATTGAATGAAGCCAAAAGAATGGAGTAATTTTGATCTTTCATGAATACATTTAAATAATAGTGTAATTGTATGCCATGACTCTATTATGTGCTTAAATTTAAAACTAGCACTCGACTGTGCGGTATTATTTATAAGTATGTGATTGAGAATGAGGCTGATATCAATTACTTCAGAATATTTGTGAAAAGGTAAAATTTATAAATTTCAAATTAAAAAGATATATCATCTGTACTTAGCCAGTGGGTGTTGTGATAACTATGCCGGATATGAGATAGAATCTTGAGAGCGGTTGCCTCAGAAATCTGAGGTCGATGGTTTCGAATCTGGACATCAAATTTTCATTGGTGGTTCTGCTTAGTTGGCAATTTAGCTGATGATGAGATGATCCATGAGTCGGATGAGCAGTTAAAAGTCGCTTTGCCAAAATCCTTCGTCTGTCAGTTATCCGTCCCATCGCATGGAGAGTAGTAAAGAACAGCATGGAGCGCGCCTGTTATGCGCAGAACACTTGTGCACTATAATATCTCCTGCGTAGTTGCCTGAGCTCTGTCTCTATCAGTAGTCGACTGGAGAACATAATTATTATTATGTATGGAACAGCACAGTTTTTATCGTGATTTTTTTCTTGTTTTTATTTTTTTTATTTATTTTATACATCCCCCAATCGAAGCATCAAAGTGTAGCTTCCTGGATAAGTTAAGCACGGCTTTACGCAGATCGACAGGAATATGTCGTCCACAGACGTAGGGTATGAACTGCATTAGACGGTTATAATAATTGTCAAAATATCTTTATTTACTAGTATCTTCTGACATATGCTAATTTATGGATTAGATTTCAAAAATTTGAAGGAACTGAATATTGCAGCTATCTTACTTTTAACCTATTGTTTAAACGATTGTTACTACAAAACTATAACTATATATAAGCCGTTAATAGATCAGAAATCAATATAATTAAAGTTCATTATGATACTCTTACAACTTCAAGACAAGTCTGATTGATTTTCACAAAAATCAAAACCTCACAAAATCATCACAAAAAACTGTTCATAACAACGCTGCGTATGTCTATTATCATTTATAACTATAAATAAATAAAGAATAATAAATAAATAAATATTAAAATCAGTTATAAATAACACAAATTTGTTTCCCCTCGAGATTTGAATCTGCTACCTCCAGCCAAAGCTAAGTTCTACACCTACGGGCATAGAAAATTATTATCCTGTTGTTTCGTAATACCAATCTGAAACATTTAAGCTCTACAACTCCCTAAGAATGTCTATTAAATTTTGTAGCCCGTAACAACGTAAAGTTCACGTTTTATGGCGAACTTCTTTGTAACGTCAAAGGTTATTTCTGCGTAAAAACCTCACCCAAAGCTTACGTCATATTTCACTGGTAAGGTGGGTTAGGTGGATACATATTATTTATTGTTCATCGCAGTTTTATGGGAAATAATGTAAAGGTTGCGATTTTTGTAATTACCCACATAAATAAGCTTAGTTCAATTACGTGAATTAATGTTACGGATGTATTTACAAAGGCAATTAATGAACAGTTTTATCGGTTGATTCTTGCGTATATATCAGTACTTTCACTCTATCCTACTAATATTATACATATGAAAGTTTGTGAGCACGGATGTTTGTTACAATGGATTTTAATGAAATTTTGCAAGAACATAGCTAATGTATCAGAATAGGTTATAGGCTATAATATATAAGGCTATAGTTCAGTTGATAAATGATATAATAAAAAGTGTCGTGTATTTATAAAAAAAAAAACTGCCATCGGCGAGCTATTCTGGAACAGGAACTGCAAAAACATTTGGGCTTATGGAAATATATGCAGTTATTATGTTAAATCACAATCACTATGCGGGTTAAAGCAACAGGGCGAAGATAGTGTTTAAATATGCTCAGGTATATTCATATCAGGTATATCATGACAGTCCCAGATGTGCATTAGAGATCTGCCATGAACGCAATAGATAATGCAGTGCCTCTTCCTATACTCTTATAGTCCGATGGGACTGGTTACGACACGATCGAAGGTAGATCAGGCGAAAGACCGACTTTTAACATGCCTAAAAATGATAGGCAGAAATAGGTACCAACGTACCGTGTGAAATGGGTTTACATCTCAAAGTCTAGAATTATTTCACACACTTCATGATGCATCAAACAGTTGAATAAACAAAGATAAGAATTGTTTAACGTCGATAGATAAATAGATAAAGCATTGCAATGTAATGACCGTAGCATGACGAATCAATGAATCAACGCAAAAACGGAATGGAATGTAATATTTGGTGTCTTCATCACTACATTTATAAAACAGTGTAGCTTTCTCTGTCCCTATATCCCTATATATGCTTAAAATTTAAAACTACGCAACGGATCTTGATGCGGTTTCTTTAAACAGATAGAGTGATTAAGAAGGAAGGTTTTTTGTTTATAATTCTTGCATAATATTGTAGAGAAACGCTGGTAAATTTATATATTTTTCCATAGATTTTACAGATTAGTATTGCACCCGTACGAAGCCGGGTGAGTCGTTAGTGATTAATATGCAAAAAATAATTGGAGATAGAATCTATGGAAACGGAGTGTAGCATCAGACATTAATGGCAGTAATAGTTACGTTTAATAATACGTTTTTATTGGTGGAGCGCTGCCATATGCAAATTTACACATGTAGACAGTTTATGCCAAAATGCAGAAAAATCTACAATTTACGGTTTTATTAGGTTATGTTACTTTACTTTACTTTACGTCTTAAAAGGAAAAGAATTATAGATCCAGACAAGTAGCGCTGCCTTTTAATTCAGTATAAACGTCAGCGGAAATGAATTAGAGTTTTTACGCCATTAATTGTCAAATTATTAGTCTAAAAAGTTATAAATATATTTTTTTAATACTTTTCGGGTCGGAGTTTAAAAAGAGTTTAGTCGTAGAATTAAGTTTAAGTATGTATTGATTATATGTTATTTTTACCCATTGTTACTCTTAACTATACAAAGGTCGGCTGTTAGATAATGCCTAAGGCATTAAGCCCGCATGTGCTTATATAATTTTGTGCAAAAAGATTAAATAAATAAATATGTGATTTTAATTAAGTAAGTAAGTTCAATGAAATAAGGAGCTTTGACTCAAGCGAGAGGTAAATGACGTGATGGTTACGAAAAGAATAAGAGAGAATAAAAGATAATAGCAACCGCTTTAAAAATAAAGTTTTTATAATCTGTATAAAGGTTTTCGTCATACTAATAACGCGCGCTCCAACCTTGTCTATAAAGTACGGTTGGCATCGACCTGAGTGACTGTTGTATTTTTAAAACGAACACGTCATGCGTACAGATTTTTATGAGGCTATTTTTGCTATCCCTACTTCGTTCATCGCGTATTATGTATTGGTCGGGTTGTTTAAACCTTGAGGTCAAGATAAAATTAGTTCTTTTGTTTTTGTTTCGTTGCGATATATATGTGGGTATGGTGTTTTAATTTAATTATTTTTAATTATTCATTAGTGATCTGTCCCGGTCACAGCATGGGTGGAAATTTTACTAAACATTTTTGCTTGAACAAAGACATTTAACTGAAAAAAAAAAACAGCAACGATATCAGTCCCGAAGTTGTACATTCTGCAAACTGTGCCTAAATTCCATAAGACTCTACGTTTCTATCATGTTTCCATATGTAAGAGATGGAAATATGATTGTATACCTGGTCCCAAAACAAAATCCGTCTTTGCGCATGTAAAATTTAAAAACGGTCCGCTTACCTGTATAATAAATAAAGTAAAAAATGAATTTATTAACTAAAACATACCGTGAATGCAAAAATGATTTAATATAACCGCGTCTCTCTTTGCACACTCGCTCTCTCTGTCTCATACACACACAGACACACAAACACACGCGAGTGCACGTGTCTATACACGTACAAAAAGCATGAATTACCATATTGACTTATTATTCGTAGCTATGGGAGAGCTTAGTCTCCTAACACAGGCATTACTATGCCTATATGAAGATTACCACACCTAGATAAAACTTTCTGTAAAAGTAAATAAATACTTTTTTTTATATATTTTTTATATGTTTTAGTCTACCTTTAAGATTTTTAAATAATAATATCATGTAATATCGTCATATGTTAGTATAAATACAACCTTATTACATTAGTAAGTATAATAAATAACCTTATTATATTTTGAATTATATTGTTTAAATATTTTAATTTTTAATCAATTCAAGATGTTGAAAAGCATTATTAAGAAACATTTGTTGATTCGCGCCATAAAACTGAAGAATTTGAAAATCGAATGCTTCGCCTACAGATGACGTCATAGCTTGCGTCAGCTCTTAGGTCATATGGCGCGTGCTTTGATTCCAGAATAAAGAATATTGTCTATGGCGTATGGTTCTGACAGATACGTATGAGAAGCGCGTTAAAATAAATGAAAATAGATGCAGTGAGACATTACTCGGATCTTTATCGGAATACGATGACACCCGAACTGTCAATGAATGATCTTATTAAATGAATGACATTTTCAAATCAATTGATATGAAACTTTATTGTTTAGTGTCAAATGACAAAATGAACAACGTACAATATAGAGATGTATATGTATTGAAGTCATTTGAGAGAGCACGATAAATACGAATTATGAAGAGTTATGAAGGAAAAGCATTTCTCACTATATTTATACATATCTACTGTTTAGGAAAGTCAAACTGGACTCCTATATCCTCCATTATAACCTTACAGTCTCCGTGGCCTAGCGGCATTGGCCCTTGCTTTATAAACCGGAGGTCGTGGTTTTGAATCCCACGGGGAAACAACTTGTGTTATAGTTGTTTTCCGGTTGATTAGGACACTTCGGGCCAATCACGCAATTGTCTGAAAAGTAAGATGATCCATTTGTCGGATGGGCATGAAAAGAGTCGGTCCACCTCCAAGCCGCATTGGACCAGCGTGGGATACGATCGAAAAACCCTCTAATGGAATAGGTGTGCATTAGGAGAGGCGTTAGTTAAGGGTGGTAACCCTATAGATATAAGCTTTGTCAGCAATACATATATTGATAAGTAAGCGCTTTGCCAAATGTGTAAGAATTAATATGATCTTCGGTGGCATATTGTTTGTAAAACAACAAGATTGTTATTTTCAACTTTGTACCAATGATTTCTCACCACGATTTTTGTAATATTATCTTATTCATTCTGTTCTCAGCCGCGACTCGATTAACACTGTAAATTGGTTATTAAATAAAAACAAAATTCTTTTTTTAAATAACCGTTTATCAATATCTTGACTCGTTGTTCCGGCAGTGGACAAACACAGGTTGATGATGATGATGATTGTAACCTTAACGATGTGGCGTCATACATCTAGCGTTCTCATTAATGACCTGTCACCGAGATGTCACCTGTCAATCACTGAGTGACAATTGACTAATAATAACGCTATACGCTAGACGCTGGTTTGTTCTTATGGATAATACAGATTAAGATTTATATTTGATTAATTTGACGTGACAACGTCTGTTGGTGTCACGGCGCCGCTTACGTAACGCTCTCCATAGGCAACCATTAGAGAAAGTGAGAGGCACGCATCTTTCCTACTCGTGCGCAGTTGGCCTGCTCAAGTGAAAAAGAGACGGACAGAAAGAGAAAGAGAGTTCCTTCTTCCTACTATACGAATGAATTGAATTTACATTACAATCTTTCTACCACTAAAAGACGTTGTCACGTATAACTATCGTCCGTACACCGATTCTACAGGCAACTATTTTTTTAATCTAATTCTAGATCTAGTTTAGCTCTGTTTCATAATCGTTTTCGTTTCATTTCTCAAACGCACAAAAAATTTAAAAGAAAATACAAACGCAATTGATTTTTTCATTTGTTACATACTTGTTATTCAGGTCGATGTGAAATTTTATCAAACAATGCTTAAAATATCGATAGCAACAAGTGAAACATATTGAGAAGATTCGCGATCTTTTTAATCTTATCTGAGCTGGATGCAGGTTACAAATTATCTGCTTCTTCTCTTTCCTAATCTCTGAATATTCTCTATGCTATCTTGTGCATTATCGATGTGTTAGAGATAAGAATAAAGTAATTTTTCAACAAATGAAACCTATAGTATTAGTTTTATCTTTTACTAGTAGTCCGTTTCAAGACTCGCCCCGTGGTATTTTTTGTTTTATGTAATGGTTTTTCTGGGATATAAAATAGATTATGTTACTGAAGAATAATACAGATTTCTATTATTGAAATAGTGGTATATATACATATATATCAGCCTGTGTTAGTCCACCAGCTAGCTGGCCATCCGCCTCTCCTCATGCACGCCTTATCCATTAGGTAGTTTTTGGACCGTATCCCACCACGCTGGTCCAATGCGGGTTGGTGCGTGGACCGATTTTTTACATGCCCATCTGACCCATGGATCATCTTACTTTGCAGACAATTGGGTGATAAGCCCAAATTGCTCTAAGCATCAAGGTAACAAAAATTAAAATTTGTAGATCCCGCAGGATTCGTATCCACGACCTCCGATTTCTAAAGCACACGGTAAGCCCTTACCAGTACCGAAGGCAGTTTGCCAGATCATGTTACTATTTTTATACATTTTATAAACAAATTGCTGATTCATTAGTAATATTTTCGTATAATTTTTAATATGTATTTTAGTTCACACTATCACATTGGGCTGACCTGTATTGGTAGTATCTAATACTGAGATAAATACATTTTAAAAAATGTTCTATCCAGCAGTATTGCCAGAAGTTAGCACGTTCTTGTAGGAAGACTAGTTTCATGTTGAACTATTTGATTTTACGTAAACATTAGCTTTTGTTTACATCAAATACATATTTTATTAGGTTAATAAAAGTTGTAGGTACCTAAATCCATTGCTAATTTTGGCGAAACGATTTGCTAAGTGAAGTTATAAGAGATAATAGAACAACGAATGCTTTGGAGCTTGTCCGATATTGTACAATGTATAATAATATTATAAAGATGAAATGTTTGTTTGTTTGCTATCAATAGGCCCCCGAACTGAGTTTGAAGAAATAAATACAAATCCGTTACAATGGGACGTTGTCGTTATTTATGAAGCATAATCATCATCGATTCTATGTTTATGAACTTTGTTGTGAGTCACACAGTTATATATATATATTACTATGTGTTTTTCTTATATTATGTTGTATTCTTATATTATTACAATGAGGTAATTCTATGCAATTTTTGTTGCTTACGCGAACTCTTTTTAGTTATGTACACCTGGGGTGGAGCCTATTTTTGCCGTAAATCAGTAGTGTGAAAACATCACCGTGTTCCAGTTTGAAGGGCACCGTAGCCAGCGTATTTACTGGGTAAACGAGACTTTGATCATATGTCTCACGGTAGGCAGCGCGTTGGCGATACCACTGGTATTGCCAATATATTGTCTATGGGCGTCGGGGACCATTTAACATAAGTCCGACTGCTAGTCTGCCTTCATATGCGATTATTGTATCATTTATCTGTAAAATTTCTTATAGCCAAAAATAAGTTGAATTTTCTTCTCAATTATCTCATGAAATCTATATTGATTATGCAAAATATTTGAAATAATATTTATAGTATAGGTTAAATGAGGATTCGTTTGTCAAAAAGTAAATTGTGTTTTCAAATAAAAAATGTACAAAAATGGGCTTTTAATTAAGCAAAGTTGTAATTAGCAAATTACTTTTAGACTTTTAGTTGTACCAAAATTGTGTATATAGAATTATGATTGACATTTTTTCTTTTTGAAAAAATCGAGATAATTAAAGACGAGTTTTATATGTATATCCGCCATCATAACCATCATGGCGGCTAATAAGATGATGAAGCATTTTCAAGATATCTTAGTCCTATTATTGCAAGATAATACTAATAACTTAATACATACAGTTCACGTATAATAACCTCACAGCATTTATTATCACAGTATTATTTATTACATTTATTTAAGTCACTATGTCGGAAAATATAGTATATATGTTTTTTATGACATAGCATACTGAAATTGTAAAACTATTTTAAAATAATCTATGCATCTATCATCATCAGCCTGTGTTAGTCCAGTGTTGGACATAGGCCTCCCCTAATGCACCGCCTTCTCCGTTTACTTAAATCAAACTGGAGTGTCACTTTGTACAATCAGAATAAACTATTTGAAATTATATATAACCGATAAATATAATGAAACGCCATTTGAAAAATGAAACTGCCCGTCTGTATGTTCTGGCTGGTGACTTTTACTGGATGGTAGCCGATGTAACTGAAGATAACTAAAGCCTAACTATATATAAACTAAGCCTTTTTTATATTTTTAGAAGAAGAAAATATAAAAAATTGTTATTTCAAAATTATTAAGATACAGATTGGTACCGACTTAGTCTGACTGTGATCACAGGCTGATGATGATGATGATCGTATATTGTTCGTAATGTTGAAATGGCTGAAATATATAAGGTTATTCGACAAGTACAAAGAAGCGAGGGTATTGTATTATATGAGGAGGTAAGAAGAGGACGGAGTGCACGTGAAATGGGGGGAAAATCGCGTCAAAGGGGACCCTTGAGAGCGCGAATTTAGGTCGAATGGCGGGTGATTCAAAAATAGAATTCCGTTTGTCAGACGCGTTCGTATTTTGTAATAAATTTATAGAATTTATTAGGAAATTGGCTGCTGATATTATTTGATTTTTATTATTATTTGTTATTATTTGATTTGAAAAGTAAGATGATGCATGCGTCGGACGAGCATGTAAAAAGTCGGTCCATCTACCAACCCGCATTGGACCAGCGACGTGGGATATGGTCCAAAACCCCCTAATGGATAGGGGTGCATTAGGGGAGGCCTATGTCCAACAGTGGACTATCACAGGCTGATGATGCTGATGATGATAGCTAAGCCAGAATGAATGTAAAAGTTAAATTAAGTTTAATTATATATCAATATCATCGTTTAATTTGTGTACATTAATAAAGATCGACTGATAATATGTGTGTGTGTAAATACAATGTGATGCAAGCAATAAGTCTCCACAATCCATATATATCCATACTAATATTATGAATTCGAAAGTAACTCTGTCTGTCTTTCTGTCCCTCTTTGCCTTTTAAACTATTGAACCGATTTCGATGATATTTGGTACGTACGTAAAATAGATTCCAAGAAAGGACATAGACTATTAATTATTGTGATAAAAGTGGTTCAAATATGGTATGAAAGTTTATATAGAAATTCGTTGTTATTAAACCTAAAACGATAAGATTTAGTGTCTAGATACTTGAAACGAGCCATAATTGTTTGCTGTAGCTATTTTGTAATTTTAAACTGTATGAAAATGAACTAAGGGTAGAAATGAGGATGAAAGTCAATGTGGAAATTGCCAAAAATAAAGCTATGAAACTTTGTGTCTAATTATACAGACATAAACAATTATAAAACTTAAATTATATCATTAAATCTGAATATATCTCTCTATTCCATGCGGACAAAGTCGCGGGTAATAGCTAGTCTTTACGGACGAAAAATAACCGGCATTTTTCTACCTTTTTTGGGGACTTGGACTTGTTTGTTTTTTCCCTATCGGGGGGAAAATTACTAAAGCGACCACGTTGTTTTGCCCGCCTTATAAGTAGGTGGTAAATCCTTCTTACAGGGTCCGTCTGGGAGGTACTACCGCAATGCCTTTTTCTGCCGCAAAGAGTGTTACGGTTTGAAGGGTAGCGTAAGCAGCGTATTTACTAAGTAAACGAGATCTCACACACTATATCTCACGGTAGGCAGCGCGTTCATGATAACACTATTGCCGATGCCTATGGGCGTTGCTGATTACTTACCATCAGATAGCCCGACTGACTGCGTAGGCAATTAAAAAAAAGAAAATAGATGTGGTTACAAGGACACTTCGGCAATCTTCTGCGACCCCACCAACCCCATCTTGGCCCTACGGCCATCTGTACGGGTGCGGCGGAATCAACGCGTTCTTCGTCTCAGCTCCTATAAAGAGAACATACCTTTCAGGATCCTAGAGATTCCCCACCTACGCCAGCTCACACAGAGACAAAACCAAAAAAAGAAAACCGCCTAAATTGCCAGTTAAATATAATTGATCTCTGACACGATCATCTTACCCTACACGAAAGATGATTTCATCCTAATTGATGAGATCAGAACGTACCGCTCCTAAATTGCAAATTAGCAATGTCTGCTTAACGTAGGCGCGAACCAGATTGGGTTATTCGGGACGGGAATTCTTGAATAAAGCCTATCCTAAAATTACTTCTTTGTAGGTTTTATTCAAGTTAACTTGGGATCGGTTTTTAATAACCAACATATAGTTTTATGCCCGAAGACTCTCATCAATCTTTCGCAAATAATATACTGTATTTTAAGTATGTATGTTAAGATGATCCATGCGTCGGATGGCCTTGTAAAAAGTCGGTCCACCCACCAACCCGCATTAGACTAGCGTAGTGGGATACGGACCAAAACCCTCCTAATAGATAGGGGTGTATTAGGGAGGCCTATGTCCAGCAGTGGACTATCACAGGCTGATGATGAATATACTTCATACCAAAGTTCACTCCGACTTCCTTCACTCTCATAGTCCGACACATGGATCATCTCACTTCACTGGAAATTGACTGATAAGCCCCCATTGCACTAACCAACTAAAACAAATGCAATATAAATTTGTCGTCTATACATTTAGTAGTAAATAAGCCAAATAAGAAATAGATTCAAATAAATAAACTCAAACTTTCATAATTCCAAGATTTCGGGCGCTGCTATTGGTCAAACATCGCGTGGGAATTAAAAATGGCGGAGATGCTCCAATAGGAAAGCGTTCTACTTTTGGCGCCGTTCGAGTATAACTCTAGACTCTTTTGTTACAAAAATTCTATGTCTTATTTCACTTAAGTATAGGGTACGAAGGCTGTGAACGTTAGAAAATATTGTGACAGTGACATGGGAACATTATTGTTGTCCAAGTTAAATAAAACGACTGATTCATCCCCGCTATTGTAGTACGGACAATGCTGAGAGACTTCACTCATTAAATATACGATTGTGTTTTTAAACAACCTTAATTTTGCGTATTTATGCAGCGAATACAATGTGAAGTAATATAAAATTTGTTAATTCATTTAGTTATTTTGTCTAGCAACAATTGTAACGTATTATTATTCTTTTGTAAACAGTATTCTTAACTGAATTCAAGTTCAACTTAATGAATATACATTTGCTGTTCTATAGCTGTAAAAATTGACACATGTCATTAATGTCACGTGCATACTATTAGACAATGAAAACTACAATGGCCACTTATAGTAATTTAGAATCATTACTCTGAAAGTCAACAAAAAAGAAAACAAAATGTTGTTCGAGTGTCAAATATGCGATCAACAAAAATTAATATAAAAGAAATATATATATTCAAAACGCAATTGTAATAGCCTTGCTTTGTTACCGAACGAGAAGTTATCGAATCCGAGGCGATTGTCAATCCACGAAGGAAATGGAACGATAGTTAACAATGTTACTATTAGGGTAAAGGTAGGGTTGGGTCTTCCTTTGCAAGAGACCGTCGGGACAAGTAACATTACGGTACTGGTTACTACCGTAAAGCGAGAGGTGTAAACACTACTTTCCGGTTTCAAGGGCACCGTAGCCAACCTAATTACTAGGTAAACGAGAAGCAAATTGAGGTTGATAAAATACGATGCACCAAGGTCCGAGCGATGAATCCGTGACCGACAATGGGGCAGACGGGTGTGGTGGCACTGTGCCAGCGTGGTTTTGCGACACCGACTGGCATCCAGAGGTTATTGGCAGAGCGGGCTACGATTATCGTTTCTATATATAAAGTCTGCCAGTCAATACGTGACGGCTCGCGAAAACGGATAAATGGATAATGGACCAGTGCTAATAAAGTTATATTACTTTTAATCTTCTTTTTAACATCATCCCTAGTTGACACGGGGTCGGAACCAGGCCTGAAATGTTGCCAGATTACATTTCCTAACCAAATAGTCACATCGTCACACATCACATCATTAGCCTGTGTTAGTCCAATGTTGGACATAGGCCTGCCCTAATAGACCCCTATTCCATTAGGGGGTTTTAGGACCGTATTCCAACACGCAGGTCCAGTGCGGGTTGGTGGGTGAACCGACTTTTTACATGCCCCGCATGCATCCACGCATGGATCATCTTACTTTTCAAACAATTGGGTGATCGGCCCAAATTGCCCTAACCAACTAGGAAACAACAATTAAATTAAATTGCGTCCCCGCAGGATTCGAACCCACGACACCCAGTTTCTTAAGTTCACGCCCATACCACTAGGCTACGGAGGAAGACCAAAAAGTCGACGTAAAGTTATTTCTTCTCGTAACTATTTTGATCGTCTTGTAATCGACAGATTTCTCTTAACTAAATTTTCTTTAAGCCATCCAGTTGTATTTATTATACAGTCTTTATTTCTCTTACCCGTTTTGTTCACAAGTCATCATCGATTCAGTTTTTAATCCCTTCAAATTTACCACACTCGCATTAGAGCAGCGTGGTGGGATACGGTCCAAACACTCCCTGATGGAGGAGGCGTGCATTAGAGGAGGCCTATGTCCAGCTGTGGATCGACTGCGATCTGACCTCAACAACCCAAAGGGTAAACTAAACTGCATTAGATTGATGGATTGGTTGATAATTTGAAGGTACATCCTAGAACGACTGCCAAGGATCCGACACATAGACAATCTTAGTTTTGATGCAATTGGGTTGATGTGTCTCCTCAAGATTCGAACCCAAGACCTACGGCTTGTCTAATTTGACTCTACTTAAAAAATACCCGTCAGTTGTATACGTTGTATAATTATGATTCTTGTTTAAAGACCTTTTTGGTCCTTATTGGTCTTGTATTTAAAAAATAGAATATAGTTATTATATATAAGTATATATTTTTTTTTTTTAATGGCATACGCAGGCAGACGAGCAGTCGGGCCACCTGATGGGAAGTGGTCACTCGACACCATAGACGTTGACAATACCAGTGGTATCGCCGACGCGCTGCCTACCGTGAGACATAGGGTGTTAAGTCTTGTTTACCCAGTAAATACGCTGGCTCGTGCCTTTCAAACCGGAACGCAGTAATGTTTCACACACTGCTTCGCGGCAGAATAGGCACCGCTGGTGGTATTCACCAGACGGTCTCCTGTAAACAGGGGACCTACCACCGGTAAAAATAATAAGTAAATATTTACTATAGATAAGTAACATTAAAGGAAAAACGTAATATGAAATGAAACTCTTTACTTGTGTTTTCGTTGTTGTACATAAACCTTCATGAATAATCTCATGATCTTAACTTTCGCTGTCTAAATTCACGTGATAAAATAAAAAAAACCGTACTTTCTCCAACACGTTTAGAATTCTTTAACATATTTGTTAAATATCAAGTATTTTTCACATATCATCGGTATCATTACTTTCACGATTTTAATTCAGATCTCCCCTCCTCAAACACTGTGTAGAAATACGTCCATAAAAGTAATACTCAAATATACAATTACATTAATGTAATAGCAGAAATATAAGCAGTTATATTCAACTATGAATCAACTCTGTTCATAAAGCAATCTTTACATCAGAGCAGTACAAACTTGGGTGGAACAAATTGCTTTAGTTTTCAGCGAGTGCGAAAGGGACGGAATAATTCAGGCATTGACCGAAAGAGCGTCAGCCAGTCTGCCGCCTGAAATAAGGCTATGTGCACACTGTATTTCAGGATGTTCGGCTATGAATTTTATGAAAATATCCCTGGGGATACGGCCAGGATACGGGCATGTAAAAAGTAGGTCCACCCATCAACCCGCATTGGATCAGCGTGGCGGGATACGGTCCAATAACCTCCGAATACATTAAGGGAGGCCTATGTCCAGCCGTGGACTAACCCAGGTCAATGATGATGATGACATTTTAGTTTAAAAACATATTAAATCACATTGACATGTTCTTCGTTCTTCTTCGTGGTATTAATCTATGTTAATATGTTAAATAACAAGAGCTCAAAAAATATCGATTTACGTAAAACATATCTATACAAATAAACTAAATCGATGTATCTGTATGTAGCATTAAAATAACACGGTACATATAACAAACCTGTTTTTAATTTTTGTCTGTCTGTCTGTTTGTCTGTTCTGGCTAATCTCTGGAATGGCCCGATTTTGACGGGACATTCAATGAAAGATAGTTGATGTAACTGGGAGTAACTTGTGCTTGAAATAATTGTAACAGCTTCTTTATATATCACCACGGGGACGACGCTTTTCTTGTGGTCGTTCAAGCAGTGATGATATTTGAAAACGTGTAATAACATTTTCTTTCACATTAAACATAAGAACCAATGGAAGTTAAGTTTATTAAATCAAAACCAAATAAACGCGATAAAAATTCGTATAATTGTATTATTTATCATTTGCATAAGCTATAGAAGATATTGTATAATTTTAAATTCACCCCTCGCTTAGCAGTTCAATAAAAGAACTAAATCGCGTGCACGAGCATAAAACAAAACGAGGAAACGTGGGGTACAAAATTCAATCCCTAATTTTGTTTGAGCATCGATCTCCCCTAAAATGCTTCCCTTTTTATCAGATAGTACAAATAAGTAATGATGTTAAAGTTACAAACATTGCAACCAATAGCAACGCCTAACGTTTCCTTTAAGTCGCTATTGTTGGACCTTGTGATAGGTTGCCGAGCAACCTATCACAAGGTCCAACAAATAAAACGCTTTCTAAAACATTTATTATTTTTTTGTTGCATTCGAAAGCAGAGGAATAGTCTACCTACCCGATGTCAAGTGGTCACTGACGCCCAAAGACTTCGGCAACACCAAGGGTATCAATGATCTGCCGACCGTGAGACATAGGATGTTACGTCTCGTTTACCCACTAAATACGCTGGCTACGGTGCCCTTCAAACCGGAACACGGTAGTTTTTACACACTAATGCTTTGCGGCAGAAATAGGCACCGCGGTGGTACCCACCCCAGACGGCCCTCTGTAAAACGGGGACCTCCCACCACAACAATTAACATTAAACTTGTCGTTTATTTTAAGTTATTGAATAGCGCAAAGTTAAAATTTTTTTGACGTTTACTATTTCACATTTATTTTGTAATCGCTTAAGGTTTCATTTAAGGTGATTCACGGACTAGAATCGTCAAACGCTAGATAATGTGTAATGCGGCGAAAGTATCTTTTTGGCAGCAAATTATCGAAATCAAATCACATCAAAAAAAGATCAAATTATTCGAGAGTTATCAAAGTGCATGAGTTTCACAAAAATTATAAACACTCATAGCTTTTATTATTCATTAGACACAACAATAAATATGTATACTTATTACATAATAGACTTTATAATAATTCTATTTAGTGCAAAAAAGGAGCGCATCCAAGGTATTATAAAAAGTAAAATAATAGTATTGAAATGTGACAAACAATAGAGTTACGTGAGCTTTTATAAATTATACAACGCAATGATAATGATGTAATGAACTATTGCTGCAACGATTTCATTGTTTCACTTTTAATTTTCGATTTAGGTAAAATATTTGTTAGAATTTGTATAAAAAGTGTATTTGGCTTTAATTACTTTGCCATTATATTGACGTGACAACGTATTATGAAATTGGTTCAAGATAGGGAGGCACTCTCTAAAACTGAGTCACAGCGCCACTCACGTAACGCTCTCCATAAGCAACCATAAGAGAAAGTGAGACGCACGCGTCTCTCTTACTCGTGCGCAGTTGGCCTGCTTAAGTGAAAGAGAGACAGAGAGAAAGAGATACGAATGAATTCATCTTACAGTCATTCTACCACCAAAAAGCGGTGTCACGTATAACTTTCGCCCGTATACCGATTTTACAGGCAACCAAATTTTTTTAATGGTACACTTCATAAAATCTTTAAAACAACTCGTAGACTAAATAATAATGCCTGTCCTCTAGTAAGCGTTTAGGATAAATCACTGAATAATAAAAACTTCCGCCATGTTAAATTTGAACACGCGTTGTACTCACTATCATGAATTTAGGTTTGACAAACGTGTTTCTACATTACCAGTCTATACGCGTAAGCTATTTTGCTTTGAAGTATGTGTATTTATCTACATGTACAAATTCTTAAGCCTTGTGTGTATAAAGTTTAGTAATATAAAAAATTAAGCATTACAGTATGAGAGAAGGTGGTGTATTAGGGGAGGCCTATGTCCAGCTGTGGACCAACACAGGCTGATGATTTAATATACAAATCAGGCTCTTGACTATAACGATTCTAACCGTATCTTATCTAGAAAACGAGATAACTTTGATTATCTATAAAAAGACTGATGAGTCCTGGACAATTTTAATTCAGTGTGTAAACTTAATACGTTAAAAGAAAATGGCAAACATATTATTTACTTAATTTCAATTTATATATATATATAGATTCCCACCTATATATTGACTCATCACGATATCACTGGAACCATAAGGCGTAGGACTTGAAATTTGGTAGGAATATTCCTTTCGCCGAATAAAGGTCAGCTAAGAACGGATTTTACGAAATTCTACCCACAAGGGGCGTTTAAGGGTTGCTAGTCATTATATATTCAATGACATGACATTTATTTAACGTTTTTATTTAATAAAGCAAGGTTCTTTTTGGAAAAGTCAGTAAATAGTCCTGGCCATTCGAAACTTCAACACAATTCAAACGCTCTGAAATATCAAGCCTCGTAAACCCAATTATTACTGGCTAAGTTGCCCCTCAAACCGGGAAGCATTAATGGATAGTCCACTGCTGGACATAGGCCTCTCCTAATACACCCCTATTCATTAAAGGGTTTCGAACCGCAAGATTGTTCCCTGTTAAAGGCCCAACTTTTACCTCCCCACTTGAGTCATGTTTTGTAGCACTGCAAATGCCCTCGTTAATCAAGTGAATATTTGGAAACCCACAGCAATTTGTTGTTTGTAAATATATTATTAATATATATTTTCTTTCTTCAGCACGGTATCGGCGTAGAGCTAGTGCGTGCGCTGGACAGCCATCCGCCGAGTATATCCAACGTGTTCTGTGAATGCGACTCCAAAGATGACGTGGTGAGTAACTAGACAGTTTAGGTAACGTTATTATAAACTTTAGCCAATTATGAAGTTTAAAATTGTACATCTGTATAGAAAATAATGCCTTTATAAACATTGTAACGAATTATGGTCAAATATGCTTATAATAAACGGACTCAATTGAAGTATAATACTAATAGCGATCTTTCTGTCTGCTAGCCTTCTTCCCTAGTTGTCATAGGTTTGGCAACTAATCCTTATAGGTTACCTAAACAGTTCTATGCATATCTATGGTATGTGACCTCTATAACCTAAGGGTTAACAGAGCTCGATGTGCGGATTAGTTGTATGTAGATTTGAAGGCATTGATATCGTATAACGATTGTCTAAGTTGGTCTGATAACTTAAACCGACTTTCAACCTCTCAGTCAGTAATGCGCTCTAAATTCTAACAACGCATCTGAAATCAACGAAAATTTTAGATTGTTGTCTCAAAAATCGATTTGATGTCAACGTACGAAACATTTCAGTGGAAATTGGAAAAGTTTCTTAAAAAGATCAAGGAATCATACATAAAGAGTTCACCACGATACGCATGACCAATGTCTATCGATTGTAGCATTCTGTTCTGGATAAATGCCAAAAGCAGTCTACTAAAAGAATTATCGTAAAGTTTTTGCCACATATATCATTGTAATAGACAGAAACTGAAACTAACTTAACATTAATTCTTTTCTCCCTTTAATCTTCGCTTAAATTATATAAGGAAATTCGGTAATGGAACACAATACAGTTAAGCCATAATTAATTATTTTGTTTACGCGAATACTGCGCATTATTAACGCGAGCTGTTAGCATTATATCAGATTTGATCGACCACAAATCCTCGCTAAAGAACATCGATTCCTAACGAGGACGATCAGTGAGGCTATTGAGATTAGAAAACATCCAAATTTCAATAGAGAAGATGGTTGGGTTTTACCACTTGCTTGGGACCCGTAATTAATAAACTAAAACCCAACATAAGTTCATTTTGCATAGGTCGGAATACAGATTAAAATTATTTAATTACAATTAAGATCTGGAAATCCCGCTTCAGCACTGGCAACAAGACGCATGACATCTCAGTCTACCCCGTGACCACGGCCACTGGAAAGTGTTCGAAACATCGGGAATTTAATAACTAAAATGTAAAATAAACGCGACAAAATCCGTAAAATGTCCTTTAATTCAATGCCAGTTAAGCCATATTAGATTCGACCAAAAACAAACAAATATATTATAATGTCAAACAATAATGTTAGACAATGCGTAAGGCGTTAAGCTCACCTATGTACATCCTTTTGTGCAAAAGATCATCAACATCATCATCAGCCTGTGTTAGTCGACTGCTGGACATAGGCCTCCCCTAATACACCCCTATGCATTAGGGGCCGTCTTTTTACATGCTCATCCGACGTATGGATCATCTTACTGTTCAAACAATTGAGTGATCGACCCAAATTGCCCTATCCAACTAGGAAACAACAATGATAATTTGTCTAGCTTCCGCAAGATTCGAACCCACGACCTCCGGTTTCCAAAGCACACGCCCGCTACACTAAGGCTAGTGGTAGCGGAGGCTAGTAAAATATTGAATAAAAATAAAAAAACGACGCTAAAAGGAAACATGTACTTATTGGTGAGCCGCAGCCATTATAAATCCCCACGCGACGTAGATACTATAACATTGCCAGATGTTTGTTTAAGTAAATCATATCTTTAAATTAGTTAACCAATAGTTATGAACTAAGTTTTGATACACCCGCGATCCAGGGAGGTTCTCGCCACCCTCAGCAAATGATTAAAACAGTCGCCAGATCGTCAACGTCCCGGTCCGCAAACCGATCGTCGACGATCCTTAGGAGGCACCAAAGATAAAACCTAACGCACGTACCTTCTGTACGTGTGGTCTTCACTTTTAGCGAAAAGTATCCGTCGCCTGGTCCGTGGGGACGGTTCCAGCTTCCCGCGAACTCTGTGTTAGATGAAGCTTACCAAAGATATGGGTCTGGAAGCGAAACATCATTGCCAAAAAAACAATTTCACAGAAGCTAAGGTACGGCTACTAGATGACCCATAAGTACTTTTCGATTGGACACACAAACTTCACATGGTATCAGGAATCTCGATATTTTACTAAGTTCTTGAAACGGCAGATTGCTTGCTATTCAATTTTTATTTATTTATTACGATAAACAAACAGCTTTATGAATTTTGTATAAAACTAGATGTATAAGGAAAATGAAGTGTATAATGATAAATTAAGCAGTGCTAACATACCTCAATTTAATGTAATGATTAATAAAAATATATATTTCTGAAATATTACCTACTGTTCAAGTTGGTTTATTATATTTAACCAAATTTTAAGTTCAATAAATAACCTTTTTTGTGTTTGAACAATAAAAATACCTACCTGCCAGACATTTTCTTTCTTTTAAATGATCTAAATCATATTTGTTTATTTGGCCGTTAAAAAAATTTTGCTAATCATTAAACTCAACATACTTAAAAAAAAATTGCTAAATGATTGTAATATTCCAATGAAAAGTTTTTTTTTAACTTATCAATTCCTTTATAAAAAATAACTGTGTTTGCTTTCGTGCCCTCATAACGGAACATTCAATTACTTTGACACTGATTGCAGGATGTTGACAGAAGCGCGCCATTTTGTCCGTGTCATAGATTATATATAATTTGACTTTGACAATACTCCGCTTTAGTTATGCAAACGATGAGGGTATATTGAATAATAGAAGTGATTATGGTAATAATATTTTATTACGAAATTACTTCTTACATACTTATTCTCATAGAGGAAAGCTAGCATAATATATTTTTGTATATATATATATATATATATATATATATATATATATATAAAAAGTTGGCATTATTGTCTGCTGCTTATGCTCACTATTTTTTGGTTATGTTTAGTAATATAAAACTTTAAAGAAAGTAAACATATGATACCGAATCAATAACTGTTTTTTTTTACATCTCATATTTATAAAGTAATAAACGTAGACAAAACAGACAAAGTCATCATTACTATGTTAATTTTGCGATGTTGACAAAGATGGCGGATGCCTTACAATTTTATTATACACCTAAACAAGTGAAAATCTATCTGTTAAATGAACAGTTAAAATTTTAAAGTTTATATATGAGGCATTTAACGACAGAATGGCTTTATACAAAGCTATTTTATAAAAATTAAGTAATGAAATAGATACCTCTATATTAGACTGCCTCCGTAGCCTAGTGGTTATGGCGTGATCTTTAAAAACCGGAGGTCGTAGGTTCGAATCCTGCGGGGACTCAACGAACTTCCATTGTTGTTTCCTAGTTGGTTAGGGCAATTTGGGCTGATCATCCAATTGCCTGGAAAGTAAGATGATCCATGCGTCGGATGGGCATATTAAAAGTCGGTCCACCCGCCAACCCGCATTGGACCAGCGTCGTGGGTTACGGTTCAAATAACCCCTAATGTAGAAAGCGTGCATTAGAAGAGTCCTATGTCCAGCAGTGGACTAACAGGCTGATGTTTTCTTTTTATTGCATACGCAGGCAGACGAGCAATCGGGGCTACCTGATGGAAAGTGGTCACCGACGCCCATAAACATTGGCAATACTAGTATCATCAACGCGCTGCCTACCATGAAACATTGGATGTTAAGTCTCGTTTACCCAGTAAATACGCATGTTGTATGTGATGTATGATTTTCAGACAATTGGGATCAGCCCAAATTGACCTAACCGACTAGGAAACAACAATGAAAATTTGCTAAGTCCCCGAAGGATTCGAACCCACGACCTACGGTTTCTAAAGCAAACGTCCTTACCACTAGGCTACGGAGTGCGCCTATATTAGACAGCCTGTATTTAACAATATCCAATCTATGTATTAGTAAAACGCGCTGTGGGTTGTTTAACAAACATTCAAGCCGCATAGAAAAAGTTTAACAATATTCGCTTCATACATTGTAGTTATACCAAGCATTCTTATCAACAAAGCCGAAGCGACAGCTATTAAAATATCATTAGTGAAGTTATAACACTGTACATAATTATGGCACAGTGCCAGTGCGTACATTGAATCAGCTTTAGACTTCCTAACAGTGATTAAATTAATAACATAATATCACAAGTCAAAACTATTATAACACAAACTATTTATAACGGAAATTATTTTTTAATCTAAGGCAAATGAGATATTGAGTTTTTGTTTCAATGTTTTGTAAAGTTAATACTTAACACAAATAATTTATTTAGTGTATAATTTTTTATACACGCATAGATTATGCGATAAAAACATCATAGAATATTCATTCTATACATCAAGTTGTTTAAGAAGAATATCATAGAATATATTGAACCTTTTTTGGCGTATATACTTTTTTATTACAGATTTAAGCTAAAACTATGATTTGTTTTGAAACTTCACCAAAACATATATCGATTTGCCTTTGAATGACCTCTCTTAAAAATAATACAGACAATATACAGGTCGAGACGAGAAATGTTGTATAACTTATAACGTTATATAGTTATAATTTTTATCCCTACGATTGATAGCTTAAAGATTTTGAGAAAAAAAACACGTATCATTGCTATGTGAAAATATTTCTATGCGTTGCAAAAAATCCTTGTCTGCTGATATAATTAAAGATATTAAACTCCACATTCTTACTTCCGATTTTTTAGCAAGGTAAAAAAGCATCTCACCATCATAATGAAGAGCCTTTAGCAGTCCACTGCTGGACACTGACTCGCTCATTTTTACTTCAAAGATAATTAAAAAATCATTATAACTATGATAATTATAATGTCCCCCCCAGTCGATTCCGACTACGGCAGCCGATCTATATTAGAGATCAGCCGACTGCGCAAGAGACATTATAGTGCATAAGTGTCCTTTATAGCCCGATGGGACGGATAACCGACGCGACCGGAAAGAGATCAGGTGCAGGACCGACTTTTTATATGTCCATCCAAAGCACGGATCATCTTACTTTACAGACAATCGGCTGATCAGCCCGTTTTGTCCTAACCAACTAGAAAACAACAATGAAAAGTAGCTGTCGGAGCCATATATATATATATATGCCTAAAAAATATTGTTAAAATTTAGTATTCAATTTATAAACTACGTTTTAAGACTCTATATATATCTCATAACTGCCTCCGTAGCCTAGTGGTATGGGCGTGTGCTTAGAAACCGGAGGTCGTGGGTTCGAATCCTGCGGGGACGCAACAAATTTTCATTGTTGTTTCTAGTTGGTTAGGCATGGGCCGATCACCCAATTGTCTGAAAAGTAAGATGATCCATGCGTCGGATGGGCATGTAAAGTTGGTCCACCCACCAACCCGCATTGGACCAGCGTGGTGGGATACGGTCCAAACCCCTAATGGCTAGGGGTGTATTAGGGGGCCTATGTCCAGCAGTGGACTAACAAAGGCTGATGATGTGTGTGTGTTTTTCAGACAATCACCTGCGACTGCGAGGCGACGCCTGCCTTCCAGCTAAAGGCTTTCAGCCAACGCGGCGAGAAAGTAGAGGTGTCGCACTACCGGGTCAACGTCAACAGGTCAGTAGAGGAAGTCTCTACTTATTTTATTAAAGTGGTGTTAGATCTATGCTTAACTTAGGTATAATTCTAAAGTACGATCGCAATTTTTAGCTGATGCGATGTCCATAACGTTTGCTACATTAAAATTTATGCGCTTTTGAATCGGTTTTATTGAGCTCCTTCAAAAAGGACCGATTATTCCTTTTAGACGCGTTTACATACACTATCTGTAGCATGACATTACATGTTTTAATTTTATATACATAAAAATATGTTGTAAAATAAACAAACATAATAAATCGACTTTGTATGGATTTATTGCGTTTATTTTATATATTTTACTCAGGAATGTCGGTATCTTTCTAGCAACCAAAGTTACGGGCAGTCTTTGATAGGAAATGTCTGTTTCTTATTCTGACTGTCCTCTTCTTATTGATTCTTTCGTCTTCCAGATTCCGAGCAAGACTAAACGTGGTCTGCATTACGGACAAACTGACCGGCGAGCTGAAATGCGACGGCTGGCCCGAGGTGAAGGTGGCTTTGGCCCCTGTGGGACCCTTGAGGCCGAACGCCACGGAGAGTAATCTACAGCAAATTGTGAGGTAGGTCCTTCATTGCTACCACGGGTACTACCATTTGTGGCCGTGACTTCGTCCGCGTTAAAATATATGTGAATATAAATCTGTGAGTGGTTAAAGTTGTTAACTTGGTCACTTCCAGCTACAATAGCTACCTTTCTGTAAAAGTCCAAAACGGTCCAGCCATTCCAAAGATTAGCCAGAACAAATAGACAAACCGACTGACTGATAGAAGGACAAATAAATTTTACAGTGTCGCTTTGTATGTATTATGTGTACCGGTTATATATATATATAGTCTTATAATATAAGTAGTAATGTCTAGCGGCATTGGCCCTTGCTATATAAACCGGAGGTCGTGGCTTTGAATCCCGCGGGGAAACAATTTTGTGTTATTGTTTGTTGGTTAGTACAGTTTGCGCCGATAGACCAATTGTCTGAAAAGTAAGATGATCCATGCGTCGGATGGGCTTGTAAAAAGTCGGTCCACCCACCAACCCGCATTGGACCAGCTTAGTGGGAAACGGTTCAAAAACCACCAAATGTAGAAGGTGTAGATTAGGGGATGCCAGCAGTGGAATAAAACAGGCTGATGACGATGATGACCAATTTTTCTCATTTGTAAAGATATAATACATTTTTGACATGGACAGTATCGAATCGTTTTTACAATATGAATGTCATTTTTTTATTGTCCAAAACGTGATGCAACAACTGTTTGTCCCCAGTGACATAGTGGTAAGCGCCCTGCGCAACACCCAGTTGCAGTTCAACCTATCACCTTACCCGACGTGTCCCAGACTTCGTAGATATGCGCCGGAGGCAGTGCCTCGTCTACCTTTACATTATGACTCTATGGTAAGTTACTATAAAAAAGTACTAGTCTAGATTAATATAATAGCCTTTATCCGTCCTCTGCTGGACATAGGCCTTATCAATGAACGCCAAGACGGCCAATCCCTGCTACTAGCTGCATATATATTATATGCTTATATTTCTCAACTCAAAAATTCTAACAAATTTTTCCTTTATCCTATCGTTTCAATTCAATCTTGATTATAATTCATAGGTCGTATTATTTTTCACGTTAAAATCTTAGCTGTAAACTTAAAGTAATAACTTACAACGTCGCTATTTTTATTGTTATCTGTTGTTAAATTCTCGCCATTCCTAATCTGTTGGTTATGTGAACTTCAACTTACCTCTTGAGATGTGCTATCTTGAATTCTTCTCAAGTTCTTCTTCCAGTCATGACGTCATCACTGACGTAACACTTCGAACAAACTAACATATTTACAATGTAGGGCCAAAAGAGTTTAAAGTTTTGTACACGATATTAGGAACTCACTGTAACTCTTTCAAATAGTTTATAATAATTGATGTTGGCTGTCACAGCGTTGCTACGGTTACGCTGTTTATCTCTATCTATAAAAATATACATTGAATTTATTGTATATTTCAGTTACAACAAGACAGACATATGTACACATCGACCCCCAACTCGACCGCCGGATCGATAAGGCTTTTGGGTGACAAGCGCTTACTTGTCAAGGTTGTTGGCGCTAAAGAACTGGAGGTAATTGTTCAAACCTCTTCTTTTAAGTTAGATTTTATTAATGTATTGTTATGATTAATTAAATAACTGACCCCGTAGCGGGATAGGCTTGAGTTAAAGTCAAATATCTTTATTCAATATTGCAATACAATATCTTATTGATAGTCAAATAAACTACCACCGGTTCTGAAATGGAAGCCTCTGACCAGAGAAGAACCGGCGTAAGAAACTCATCGGGACTGAACTTGAAGCTGAAGGTCGCAGGTTCAAATCAGGCGAGAAGGCTTTGTTATCGTTGTTGGCTTTGGTTAGCTCAATATAAGATATCACTTAATTGCCTAAAGGATACGGATGATATGCGTCCTATGTAAAGTCGTTCCCGGTTGTCTCAACGATCTTCGGCGGTCGTTATAGGTCGTCCCTTCAAATGAACTGACAAATAATTAATTCACCGAAAACAGTTTAGTCTATTAGCTTTAGAGTGCAACATAATAAGCTGGAATTCAAGTAAATCTGCACGGATTAGAAGCCGACCCAATTATGACTTGGAAAAACGGCTAGGAGAAAGAAAGTATTTTCGATAAATCTCTTACTTTAATTCTTATTAAATTCTGTATTAATATGATAAACAGGAATGATTTTTTGTCTGTATAATTGTCGCTTTAAAATATTCTTTTACTACTACAAAGCTTTATTATCGTTGAATAGTTTTATCAAGGGTACTTTTGGGGTCCCGCCATCTTTGCCTAGTGCTGCCGCGCCGTCTTTTGTTTTAAACCGGATAAAATCGAAAAATATTTGTTATCCATGGCAAGTAAAAGGGATGAATAGTCCTAGCGAAGAGAGGCCTTTGCTCAGCAGTGGGACACAAAGGGCTGAAGCTAAGATAAATAATTTTTGAGCTGCCCTAGGATAATATAATGTACTTTAATATCTAAGGGTAACACAAGCAGAGCCGTCGATGGGTTGCTAGTATATAAAATGAATATTAAATACTGATGTTTTTTAGGCAAATCCGGTTGCCTGGCACCGTACTGCGTCGTGGAAATGGATGAGCCTCCGCAAAGGAACCAGACAGCCTTCAAGAAGGACACAATTTCACCTCAGTGGGAGGAGCACTTCCTATTGTGAGTTCATTACCGTTTGGATACTAGACAAGGCAGTTGTGTTTGAACTATTGTTAATGCCTCCGTAGCTTAGTGGTATTGGCTCTTGCTTTATAAATAACACACAAAACAACAACTTTTCATCATCGTCATCATCATCAGCCTGTGTCAGTCCACTGCTGGACATAGGCCTCCCCTAATGCACGCCACCAACTCTGTATTATCGTTGTTTTTTGGTTGGTTAGGACAATTTGTGCCGATCACTCAATTGGCTGAAGAGTAAGATGATCCTTGTGGGCATGTAAAAAGGCGGTCCACCCACTTATCCGCATTGGGCCAGCGTGGTGGGATACGGTCCAAGAACCCCCTAATGGAGACGACGTGCTTTAGGGAGGCCTATGTCCAGCAGTGGACTAAACAGGATGTTGAAGAAAATTATCAGTGTTGCAACATTATTTAAACTAGTCCTGTGTCAATCGATGGAATTTAATTATTCGTTACATCTAATGACCCTTTGTGCGATGACCCGGACCATTTCAACCGTTCATTTGACTCATTCTATATGGTGTTTACAATGGTATTGTGATTGTTTAGGTCAATATAATGTATATTTGAATGTGAATATTGAATAATAAATATTTACTTAAACAATCACAATACCATTGTAACCATTCAATTTTGAGACTAAGTACATGCCATTTAAATTATCATACTTGTCAGCTTAATAAATAATTCCTGTATCACCTAATGTTTTAAAAAAGGTTTAACGTAACCGCGACTGGTAGTTACTTGAAAAACTAAAGTATTAAGTACTTGTTTAATTGGACTTTTACTCACTTTTTGCAGTGACCTATCGCCGCAAACTGCCGAGTTGCTTTTCGAAGTGTACGACAGAGGGACTGCGTCCACTCCAGGCGGCAGAACAACACAGGTACGTAAGAAATTATGTTTTAAATAAACATTACAGGACACAATGTCTTATCTGTTGTTTATTATCTATATATATAAGAGATTCCTACTTATATATTGACTCATCACGGTATTTTTGGAACCATAAGGCGTAGCGACTTGAAATTTGGTAGGAATATTCCATTCGCCTAGTAGAGGTCAGCTGAGAACGGATTTTACGAAATTCCATCCACAAGGGGGGTTGGGGTGTTGCTAGTTATAGAATAAAAGAACATTTTACGGATTTTATGCATATTTTTTTTTACTTCCGATGTTACGAACACTTTCCCTGCGCCAGTGTTCACTTGAATAATTTCTAGTATTCGCGTAAACAAAATCATTGTCACTTGTCTATGTAATCTACTTCCGTTAAACGAGACATCATATGCCCATTCAAATTCAAATATCTTTATTCAAATTTTGTCAAATACACTACCACCGGTTCGGAAAAGGACGCCTCAGACCTGAGAAGAACCGGCGAAGGAAACTCACCGTTGGCAGCGTCAAACCTCTTCCTTTCGTTTTCTTCAATTATACGATTTCTTCGGCTCAAGTATACACCCTGATAAGCAGGTTTTTCACTCTCATATAAAAACTCTATAGATTTCATTCACGTGGTGATGATAAAACAAAATACAAGGAATCGGTAGTGCCTTGTAGAACAGCTTATTATGATGACCGTATACGACGGGATTTTATCTTCTCTACTAAGTCAAACAAATATTCTCCATAACTACAACACGTGCGTAACTCCAAGAGTTTTTGCGTCGGATGTTAAAAACATATTATATTTATCTTTATTAACACAATCTATTTTAATCTACAGTCTATGACTTATTCTGGTGTATTAGCTATGACACTGTAAAGTTTAGTAAAGTACATAAGCTAATTATTGTGTGAAATGGTAACAAACGTCAAAATCACGTTTATGATGACTTTTTAAGTTGGCATTCTAGTAATCTGGTTGCCTTTTAAGTTAAAATGTTTGAGTAATTCTATGGTTTTATTCCTAGATTCCTAGGTCTAGGTCTTGTGGGCATCGACGAACTTCTAGCAGCGCCGTCCCAAAGACAGCAAATCGCCTTGCAGACCAGACCAATGGAGGAACACGATATAAGCGGTACACTCACTGTGGAGGTGAGTCATAATAATGACCTACTACACTCAGCCTAAGAATATTCTAGAATTTTTGAACACAAAGTCTTATGTCAAACTCGTTTGGCGCCAAAATTGTGACGCTCTTTTAGGTTAAATATGGCGGCCATTCGCCTGTCAGAAGGTTTTAGGTTATGACGTCATTTGGTTTTTGATTTCACAAAATTTACGTAAGTTAAGTTCATTTGGGTTCGGTATGATCATTAACTTTTACATTTACCCTGGTGCCAGTTCCTGTTCATCGAGGGTGCCGACATCCCCGACCTGGGTTCGAAGCCGTTCAAGATCAAGGAGAGCCTTCGGACCCTATCACCACAAGGACAGCTCACCACCACAACCAAGACGACCTTCCAGCAAAACGGTGAGATATTCAGATCTAAATAAAATATTTAAATCTAAAAAAATATAAAAAATAAGGTCTTCAATTTAGAGAGAGAAACTAACGTAAACAAAGTTTAAAGTCAAACTCGTTTGACGCCAAAAAGTCAGGCTCTCATTGGTTAAATATCGCGTGGTAATTCAAAATGGCCGCTGTCCACCAATAGGAACGCGTTCGCTTCTGGCGTCATAAGTATTTGATATTACACTTTTATTTCAATTATTCTCTAATTTGGCTAGATATAGTTGGTAACTTTTGACTAGAAAGTTTTAATTGAGGTTGCAGCGACAAGAAGTTCATCTTAGGGCTGCGAGAGGTCTTGTGGCGTACTGCATTGAATTCATTTTAGGTACCGCGTATACCGTATTCGCCGCCCAGCAGTTGACTGATAAAGGCTGATTATGATTATAATGCGTATAAATTTCCATCAGGCGTACTTTCTGCTCGACTCGTGGCTTTATTAATAGAAAAGCATCTTAGAAATCTATGTGATTTTTAAGTTTTCATGTGTATCATACACTTGTATAAAAGTAACCTTAGTGCCTTTTTAATAGAGTAACGTTAGGACGTGAGCTTTAGAAGGCGGAGGTCGTGGGTTCGAATCCTGCGGAGATTCAACAACATTTCATTGTAGTTTTCTAGTCGATTAGGGCATTGCTGGCTAATCACATGACTGTAAAGTAAGATTATCCTGTGCCATATGGACGTGTAAAAAGTTGGTCCTACGCCAAAGAGGGAATAGGAATTGAGAAGGCTGTGTTTGTGCGTACACTTGTGCAGTAAAATATCTTTCTGGCTGAACTCTAATATAGATCGGTGGCCGTATTCGGAATCGATTCGATCGGAACAAGCTATTTAAATTATTTATGACGAATCTTTCTCTTTCAGGACAAGATCATTCCCAGCTGACAGAATCAGCCCTTAGAGAGCTAGAATTGAGTCCGGCCAATGCGGCGAACAAGTCGACCCTAATCATACATTCGGTGCAGCGGGTGAGTTATCTCATACGTTCATACATTTACATGCATTGTACCTCACACCGATTTGTTTTGTGAAAACTGTTTCTTATATAACACGCGATATTCTGTTATACCTTAGTATACTAGAACTTAATATGACCTTAATGCGACCTTAATATGACCTTAATATGACCTCAATACGACCTTAATATTTAGACTAGTAGCATATAAAAAAGAAGTAACCTAAGCAACGATGCGGAATCAACTGTCACTTAGCGATTGATATAAATGTGACAAGTCATTAATAACAACGCTAGGTGTATGTCGCAATTCCGTTGCGTTACTTTGGTCACATATATCCTAGTCTAATTTGGCTAAGACTATCTTCTATCCGTATATATAAAAGAGATTTCCACCTATATATTGACTCATCACGATATCTCTGGAGCCATAAGGCGTAGCGACTTGAAATTTGGTAGGAATATTCCTTTCGCCGAGTAGAGGTCAGCTAAGAACGGATTTTACGAAACTCACCCACAAAGGGGATTGCGGGGTTGCTAGTAATATTCTAAATGCGAATATGAAGTATTAAATATGGATTAAATTTTGCAGTAAAGTAATCTACTTTTGTATAATATATCGGTATATTTGTAATGTTTTTGTAGCTTATTTGTAAACACGTGAGTAAAGCCGCTAGCATAAACTAGTCCTTAACAATCCCAGCTTTAATATGTACTCTGAGCGTATTATTTTATAAACAACTTTGTTATATATATATATATAAAACCGTATCACGGTTATTGACAATGATTAAGTAACAGTTTATACTCTATGTTACTTGTCAATGTAGTTACGTACGAAACAGTTTTCAACGACATTATTGTTTTTTTGTGTTAACGGGAACACATCTGTGAGAAACATTTTGAGTCATGTACATATTAGTACCAATGCCAGATAAAATGGTAAATGTTTACAAACAAGTTAACCAATAGGACGCTGTGACGTCACACTTGTGGCTTTCTCATTGGTCATAGCGATTGACAGCTCGAAAAAATAGTAATTAGTTAATTTTTTTATTAATCCAAGATAATATTGATATCAATATCAAAATTTTCATGTCAAACTCTAATAGTAGAAATACTTAAACGCATTTTTATTGGCCGGCAGTCGCCATGGCAAGTTGTCACGCGATTTTTAACCAATTCAAAGGCCGGGAATTTAGGCCTGATTATAGTTTGACATTAAACTATGTTTTCATTAATTCTACGTCCATTTTACATATTGTATATATGTTATTTGATTTAGAAGCAATATGTTTGTATTAATTATATATTTATTTGGCATTGGTACATGCGTTGTTTCATTGATTTTGGTTTTTCTTTCCATTGCGTGCCTTTTGCTCGACGCATGCGTTTGTGCGACGCAGGAGCCAACCAAGTCGATAAAGGTGAGAGTCGCATGACGATTGCTTCGAATGTACATACCTAGTAGTTTGTGGACTGGTGGAAATGGCTAAGCGAAAATGGAACTTAAATGTATAATAAATAATATTCTAATAAAGAAATTTTGTATGGATGAATGCTTGTTACTTTCCAATCAAAAAGTACAGTTGCATCAGTTATCGTCCAGTGAAAGTGCCAATAAAGTCGTAGCTAGCCCGCTTCCTTTTCCAATTTCAGATATTACCAGAACAGACAGACAGACAAAAATATTATATTAAATATAGCGGTTATTTATATCACAATGTAACCATTTAAAAACGGTTATTTTAATGTAACAAACCGACATTCTAATTTTATTTATGTGTACACAAAGGATCACCTTACGTCTTGTCGCCGTTAGCTTCTTGAGGTTTGACTTCATAGTGAAAATAAAAAAACAAAACCTTTATCATTCACTTTTGATATTTAGAATAATAATTTATTTCGTCTTAGCTATTTCCGTTTGTCCGTCGCATATATGTTTCTCTGTCAAATTATTTTCCACTGAAACTTGTCGCATTACATGTCCATAGTTTGACGAAACATGTTCCATGTTCCAACCAGGCATGTACCCGTGTGTATCGTCACTAAATTCTAGATCTTTCTATGTTGTGTTTACATTTGGGAGTGATTTCATGATGATATCTATATGAAACAAATTCATAATGAAACTTTGGCTCTATGATATATGTTGGTCAATTTCTATTTGTTGCTCGGATTAAATATAAACAAAATAACGCTTAGCGTCACCCAGTGATTGACATCTACGTCACAGTTCATCAAGAGGAACCCTAGATGTATGAATCCACTTCGTATTTATGCCTTTTTCGTTTACGTTTCCGATTCAAAATGATAGACGCTAGATATAATAATGTACAACGAAAACTATAACAAATCGCTCTAAGTTTTTTCTATGGTCAACGACATCACCCATAGACAACAAAAGGGAATAGATATCGAAACGAAATCGCTCCCAAACCAGCCAGTAGTACTAACATTCCCGCGAACAAGGTTGAAATCACCGACTCCGGCAAGTTCGTGGAGGTGGAACGGGAGAATGGGGTTCAGTCCATGCAACCGGAGGTTGAGAGGGAGAGGCCCGTAAAGTCCACTCCGAACCAGTCGCCGGCCAAGAGTGTCAGGATTAAGGAGAACGGTGTCAAAAATGGTGACACCAGCGATCCCGCAAAGGTCCTTAATGATTCCGCTTTGATTAATATAGATTGACATGGGTTATGTTGCGAAGTTTAGAGTGTAACAATTGGATGAAGCTATAAGATTGCAGCGTGGCGTATACTTAGGGATGTTTGTTATAGTAACTCGGTGAATTATTGAGCATTTGACAGAATTGCCGTACGATTGCTTTTTTTTTCGTTCGAATAGTCAGAAAAAAGAAAACTTATTACTTATGTAAACGTTTTGTGTATATCTAACTGAAAATTATTTTTAAACAATGTACATAGTGGGATCGTAAGGATCTTACGTGTTGTGGATATATGTTTTCTAGTTTTATAGACCAATAAAATCGCTAGTCGCCGACATAATAAAGTACGGATTTAATACGATAATAATACAATACAATACGACACAGATTAAACTCTTTTGCAGAGATTCAAGACCATACCTACAAGTTGCAGATAAAATAGAGCGTGCGTACACTAGATACATCCGCGTTCCAGGCCGGCGGGTCTCACCGCCCCCGATTATTACTCTGTGTTACATGAAGCTTACTAAAGACAAGAAGCATAACGTCAAGGATGAAAAATAAAATATATAACATTAATCTCTTAATCGCCGAGATATTAAAAGCAAAAAGTTAGAATTTGCACTGGTGGTAGGTCCCCTGTTTACAGGAGACCGTCTGGGTGGTACCACCACGGTGCCTATTTCTGCCGCGAACCAGTAGTGTGAAAACACTGCTGTGTTCCGGTTTGAAGGCGCCGTAGCCAGCGTATTTACTGGGTAAACGAGACTTAACAGCCTATGTCTCACGGTAGGCAGCGTTGGCGATACCACTGGTATTGCCAATGTCTGGGTGTCGGTGACCACTTTCCATCAGGTGGCCCGACTGCTCGTCTGCCTGCGAAGCTCATAAAAAAAAAAAAAAAAATACAAGTTCGCAGCATTACCCATGTCAATGCCAGAGCCAATAAACATATATTATGGAATATCCGTGAACACCGTAACCAATAGCAACGCTCGCACGTATCGCGTTCCCATTGGTCGGTCGGTTGTCAAGCTTTATATCAACCAATGAAACGTCAAATACGTTGGTGTTGCTATGGTGAACTATTGCGAGTTTTTTATATGCTCTTGGCTGTGATATATTTTAATTGCATCTTGTTACCAAATAACTTGCTCGATACCTTTGTTCATGTGTGTTTTGCTTTCTGTTTCTATTTCTTGAGCATTTGATGTATTCGTCGTTTTGTTTGTCAAATTATTATACTCCATTTACAGTGGTCATATTGAAAGAAAACTTGGTGGTAAGGGTCACGCAGCGTACGTGAAAAGTTTTAGAAACGATACTTAATTTTCTTTTAACCTTACCCCGAAAAGTATTCCTTTATTGCCTTGAGGAGAATTGAGCGCTATAAAATACGATGGTTGATTTATATTTTTTTTATAGTTTAACCAACTTTTAAGATCATTACAATATATTATGTGTCACATACATTATAACATGTTTTAATTTACTTTATAGCTTATTTATACGCCGTTTATTCTTAGTCGTTGATAAGAAAATTAGTAGATTTCTCACAATTCTATTAAAATATTATATGGTGCGCTCAGTCACGATATAAATTTTAAGTCAATGGACTTCTATCCATTAGGAGGGTTTTTTGACCGTATCCCACCACGCTGGTCCAATGAGGGTTGGTCGGTGGACCGACTTTTACATGCCCATCCGACGCATGGATCATCTTACTTTTCAGACAATTGGGTGATCGGCCCAAACTGCCCTAACCAACTAAGAAACAACATTTAAAATCTGTTGACTCCCTGCAGGATTCGAATCCACGACCTCCGGTTTCTAAAGCCCATACCACTAGGCTACGGAGGCAGTTAACTATATTTAGAAATATTATCCATAGTTACACTTTCGCTATACATTATAAAATACTATTGCAGCAAGGCGATTATGTCAATAAACAAGAGACCAACCAAGAGAATGGCCCACCAGAACCCGCACCGAGAAAACGCAGACGAGATTTCTTCGGGACTATTAAGAGAAGGTAATTAATATATTTAACCTTATTCTGATATACTTACGTCGATCAAAACATGGATTTCAAACGAAAATAGCGACATAAATAGCACGTTGCCGTTGGTCGACTGCCACCATACACATACATATACATACATACATACATACCGACTAATAAAGGAGAGAGATAGGGCGCAGAAACTACTTTTTTACACGCCCATCTGACGTATGGATCATCACATTTTACAGGCAATCAAGCCCACATTGCACTTACTAACAAGAAACTACAATGAACCGAAGCCAAGTCCCCTCAGGTTCAAACCCACGACCTCCACTTTCTAAATCGCAAGCTCTTACACGCAGGCTTCGCAGGCAGTTGGTCACAGGAGGATTAATTATAATTTTTATCGTATATTATCTACATTTGTGATATTTATTGTGTTGTGTATCTTGCTTTATCTGTTCCTTTTTTTTTTTCAAATTCAAATATCTACATTCAACATAGGAGCGATACGCTCACTTATTGACTGTCAAAATTCTACCACCGGTTCGGAAAAGGACGCCTCTGACCTGAGAGGACTTGTACAATAAAATTGAAACAATAAACAAACAATTACAAGCATAAAGCATATTGGAAAAATACTTTTACTAATACTAATAAAATACTGAGCTTTTATTTGAATAAATAAGCTGTTATCATACGTTATTTTTCTTTCAGGCTGGGTCGTTCTAGGACCCGCGGCGCCTCTTTGGAGCTACAAGACTCCGACGTGGACCATAGACTGCGCTCTGTAAGCGCCGAAAGAAACACTCACGGTAAGTGTTAGGTATCAGTAGTTAGCTATTAGAAATCGAATATGAAACACTCCTAGCCCCAGAATCCAACGCGTTTTTTCATCATCATCATCAGCCAGTATTAGTCTAATGCTGGACAGAGTCCTCCCCTAATGCACCATCTTCTCCATAGGTATCCCACCACGCTAGTCCAATGGGGGTTAGTGGACCGATCCTGCACATGTCCATCCGACACATGCATCATCTAACTTTTCAGACAATTGGGTGATCCGTCCAAATTGTCCTAACCAACCAGAAAACAACGATAACACAAAGTTGTTTTCCCGTGGGATTCGAACATACGACCTCCGGTTTATAAAGCAAGGGCCATTTGAGGCAGAGAGTTTTTGAGAGCAAAAGTTTTGCCATTCGCTATTTGCCAGCCACTTGATTTAATTCCAAAAGAGCTGAATCCAAATAAAGAAAATCCCATTCAATGGCGCAATCAGTTATGGCCCTGTGATTGGTCCGTTTGCTTGCGACAACTGAACAATTAGAAGGCTTTGTTTACATTATTTCTGTATATTTTTGGTTCGGAATTCTGTCTCTGTCTATCTTCTGGCCATTTTTCTATATTATTTTGGGGTCGGCTTCAAATTCTTCCAGATTTACCTGCATAACAATTTGCACGCGGAGCGACTGGCAATTGACCTCCATAACCCAAAGGGAAACTGCATTTTAAGATGAAGTTTGTCAGTGAATTTGAAGACTTAACTGCCTCCGTAGCAGAAGGTTGTGGGTTCGAATCCTGCGGGGACTCAACAAATTTTCAAAGGTGTTTCCTAGTTGGTTAGGCAATTTGGGCTGATCACCCAATTGTCTGAAAAGAAAGATAATCCATGTGTCGGATGGGCATGTAAAAAGTCGGTCCACCCACCAACACGCTCGGGCCAGCGTGGTGGGATACGGTTCAAAACTGCCTAATGGATAGAGGTGTATTGGGGAGGTCTGTCCAGCAGTGGACTATCACAAGCTGATGATGATGATGAAATTTGTAGCACTTATTTTCTATAACGACTGCTAAAGATGGTCTTGACAACCGGGATCTACTTTTTACATGAACATCCGACGCATTGATCATTCAGGCTCAATTTTAATTATAATAATGATAATACTTTTTTATTTTCTCTTTAACAAAGGTTCTCTACAAGTATCTTAGAAACTATTACAAAGTGCCAATCGATGTAGTATAAGTAAAATTATCTTTAGTTTATGTATATTCCAGACAAGTTCTCGATTGATGCGTGAACGAAACGTGTATTCGGCCGGTCATCACCCGACAATCGGGATGAATCGGACCTTCGGTAATTTTATACATGATAGTTTTGTAGTATTAACGATAATAGATGTTTAACTGAAACTAAAATAATTATACCGTGTTAATCTAAGCGTTCTTTGAGTAAATAAACAATATATTATAACCGAATTAAAGAAAAATGTGGAAGGTAAAATATGCTATGAACAAGTAGAAGCAATAAAAAATCTTATACTAAAAATAGTGAAGGTTTATCGAGATTTTTTCCTGAGATATTTGTATAAATAGCGTTATAAAAAATAATGAATGTAAGCAATAATATCTTAACAATAGACGCTAATTTTTTTTCTTTTAAATATATTAAAATGTACTAAATTGGCTATTTGCACAAAATTAATATTCGCAATCATGGCAAGATTATATTATGGTTTTTAATAAATAAATACAAGAAAGAATAAAAATATCAATTGGCAAAATCGCAATCATAATACAGTGTTGCTATAATCACAAATAAGTTAATTGTCTGTGACGTGACGCGGTAACACCGGCACTAATTTGTGGTTTTTTTTTTTCCATCTGTCAACATTCACATGCGCGGGGGTAATCGCACTCTGCAATCTGGTAACATTGGTTTTATTTCATACTAATTGTAATTTATTATTTTATTTATGCTGGAATGATACGCTTTTTATCGACTTTGATGACTTTTTTCTATTCCATTTGACTGAATGTAAATATATCTTTAAATTTCACTAATACTTTCTGCTTTTACACAAAATGCATTTTTCTTTACTTTACTTTTTGTTGGAATTTAATGTAAACACTTGATATTTTATTACATTGATTAATGTACAATTTGATACATTTGATGTACAATTGGCTCCATTTCATATTTTTAATCGTATATCTTCCGCCATTTTGAATTTTATACGAACACGTCTGTTCCCGCCGTTTTTTGACATTTCTGTGTGATCCTGTTTTACTTGCACCATATATTTTTTTAATACTTTCAAACTTTTGAATGTTTTCACGTTCATCCACTATAATTCACTTCAACAAAATTATAATGCTTAAATTGTTACTTGTTTTTCTCTCCACGATTCTATTGCACCCGTTTTACCCTGATCATTTATTCTCTCACTCTCCTGTAAAAACGTTTTTTAAAACGTACTGCCCGTGATTTTATTCTTTGCTGATTTTTAACATTTCACGTTGCGTCAAATGTATTTCGAACCCGTCCAATCATCACTTTACGCAAACTTCTCAAACTTAACGTTTATATTTCGTAAAATAATAACGAAAAAGGTCATCTCTCAGCGAAGTGTCCGGGTTTAGCACAGCGTCTGCGCGCACCTTTATACACGAAGCGTCCACGTTAGTACTGGAAACAATCGAGGCAGGAATAAAGAAACACTATTTGGTGCCTTTGTCTATCGCGCAGCGTTCAAGATGGCGGCGGAAGGGCGTCAAACTGCACATATATAACGAGCACACCTTCATCGCTAAACATCTTAGCGGGTGAGTGTCCTTTTGTAATTCTGTTTGTTATTTATAAAGATGGCTTTATGGTTGGTTAGTGATTAGTTATATTTTTTTGTATTATAGGAAGAAAAATGAATATTTTGATCGATGAACATATACCTTTAAGCGATTTAGATAAGTTTGTTAAGTCGCCTAAACCTTGATCGTTGATATCTTTACGGTATTAGAAATAAAATTTACTAAACATTAAGTAAATTACTTATGTAATTTACAAAGAGGCGTTGTTAACATTTACTTATTTATGTTAATAATTAATGAAATTGTTATCAATACAACACAGTAATCTACCATTACATTAGAGAATAGTTACTCCATTTACAACCTATTTGCTAGAAAAATTTCGTTCACTAGTTAAAGATCTTACAATACAAACACAAGTTTTATGTATATTAAAAGAAATGTAAACTAATTGAATATAATTGGCAGAAGTCTTACTACAAACACCAATAGCGCTAGAATTAAACCATGTTCAAGCCCCACAAAATATTGAGCCTGTAATTGACGTGTCTGACCTTAGTGTCGATCGAGTTTGGCGTTAGACTTCAAGTAAATTCTTATCTTTAAATTAGTCAAACTATTAACTATATCAGTTTTTAGACAATTTAGTTATAAACTTTAAACTGTCTAAATCAGTAACATATATATTATTGATTTCTGGCCTGTTGAGATTCTCTGAATCAGCTAAACTACACGCATAGATAATATGACAAATAAGTTTCAAATTGAAATGGTGTTAACATTTTTGTACATTATAATAAATGATGCGTCGAATGGGCATTTATAAAGTCGGTCCACCTGCCAACCCGTATTGGATGACCGTGGTGGGATACGGTCCTAAAACCCCCTAATGATGAAGGCGTGCATTTGGGGAGGCCTATGTCCAACACTGGACTAACACAGGTTGACGATAACGATGATGATGATTAATAAATTAAGCTATAGACTTCGTTCGGTTTATATGGTATAATTAATAAATAACCAAGCCTCCGTAGCCTAGTGGTAAGAGCGTATGCTTTAAAAACCGGAGCTCGTGGGTTCGCATCCTGCGAGGTCTCAACAAAATTTCATTGTTGTTTCCTAGTTGGTTAGGGCAATTTGGGCCGATCACCCAATGGTCAGAATAGTAAGATGATTCATGCGTCGGATGGGCATGTAAAAAAAGTCGGTCCACCCACCCGCATTGGACCAGCGTGGGGGGATACGGTCCAAAACCTCCTAATGGGTAGGGAGTGTATTAGGGGAGGCCTATGTCCAGCATCGGACTATCACAGGCTGATGATCTGTGTGATAAATAAGCCTGTTATTGTACTAACGTCTCTTGAACTCTTCAGGGGTACGACCTGCGAAGTGTGCGGCAAGAACGTAGCGCGGCGCCTCGGCAAGCAAGGTTACGAGTGCCGCGACTGCCAACTTAAGTGCCACAAGCACTGCCACGTAAAAGTGGCCACCACCTGCCCGCACTCCACCGTTCACAACATGGAGCTGTGAGTTTGTTCAACCTTCAAAATTATTAAAAACACCCCCTTATAAGTATCAAAAGGCTCGAAATAACTTTGACTGGCAAGCGAGTCGAGAGTAATTCATTTTAAATTCCCCAAAAGTCCTTGACCAGCCGAGAAATTCTTAGGGAAGCGATTCGTATGTTCCGAACGGTATTTAGAAAACTTATTCGGCACATTCAAAACATTCACTATGAATTTGTGAATTTAAATCGTTTTATCCTTCTTCTGTGCACGCGTTCGAAAACTAACTATAGTAAAAATGTTAATTGTTACAATAATAATTTGAATTCGATGTCACAATGCTTATATTATTAATGACAATATGAAGCCAGGAATACGTAATACTTTGTTTTATCTTACATACTCAGTTCTGAGGAGCTGTGAGTATATAAATATTAATGAAATAGATCATTTTGCCATAATTATGACATTGTTTTAGTCAATCATCTATTACGACAATACTTGTAACATTTTTATCATTGTAAACTAATGCATTATGATATCATATCCTGTAATGATTTAATGCGAAATGAATATACAACAGACAAGTTAAGGTTTACATTTACAATTAACACGAAAAATTTATAACAGTATCTTTTTGAGTAATTTTTTTAATGTGACAATCCCAATCAAAATAATCAAATGACAGCACGCATTAATTTGAAAATGTGTATTGTTAAATCTTAATTAAAATTCTTATTAAATTATATTTTTTTTTATAATATAATTTTGTATCTATTGTATTAAATTAGCGTGTATTATTAAGAGTGTTTAAAGCGAATTTCGCATTAAATTTTTCCTGCTCTCCTGCAGTTATTCGGTGTCTAATCATTACGACTAGTGCCATATAAAACTAATAGTATATTGTACTTTGCATTTTATTTAGATATTTAAATGCCAAATAAAATATAAAATAAACGTAAACAAAGTCTGAAATTTAACTCCATTAGATCCTTTTTGGTACGGGTGTGCGAACATAGCTCCAATCGATCATAAAAATCTAATATCATAACAATATAATCGACATTTTCTAATTATTCGGGATTGTATTTAAGAATTTTCGATTTATTCGACTTTGAGTTTCTAATCGAATAATAAAATCGATTCAGGAGGAATAATTCGTAATTCATTATTCGCACATATTTCTTTGGTTTTGCATCCACACCAATATTAATGAATTTATTTTGTCGTCAATATAGATTTACATTAGAGAATGCTAATTTAAATTCTATGTCTTATTTGGCACCGTTTTACACATTTAGTTATATATTTTTACCCATATTATAGTTTAATATTTTGTGATCTAAAGAAAAACAACGAACACACGAGATATAACCGACATTAACGTCATACTTTCTTTTTTATTGGATGATTATTGCCAAATTAAGAACAGTTTTTTAAGAAGCTATTCCTATTGATCGATTTCATCTGGAATATTATTCTATATTAGTCTAGTTTTGTAGTAATTTTATAAATTTATAAGTTGTCTAAATATATTTTGAAACAAAATATTAATATGTAATTTTATTAGTACAAACATACACAAAGAAGTAAAAATATATGTCTCGTGTATGTTTGTGCCGATTAGCGCTTTACATAGTATTTATACATTTATATTTAATTATTCATTTTTTATATAAGGTTTTTAAAGAATGATTAGAAAATTTGATAAGTAGCATTTATTTACACTTAAATTTCGTGTATTTTTTTAGTATTTAATAATAAATTATTTTGGTTTATAGTTATTTATTACATCTATTGATTAAATTGTTATTTCGTTTCATGCTATAGGAGCTATACATCTAAATTCACAGTTGAGTAGTAATAAAAAAATAACCATTGATTACTGCTGTGCGATTTTAGCTTTCTAATTGGATCGATTGCATTTTTGTAAAGTTTTGTTTGTCAGCACATAGGAATGAAAATAAATCACAAAATGCCTTTTGAGTACGGCTTGAAATAGAAACGTTAGAAAGCCTAGGATTTTTTGAAGTCTGTATTTATTTTTGATAGTATTTTAAACTATGTTTTATTCTTCATGCAGCTTTTGCCAAGTTTCCCGCTTAAACTGTAGGCCGACAATTAAAAGACTGATTATGTTGCCAGTATAAAAGTTTATGTATTTGGCATATTTTACAATATAATTAAAATTTTTGTCATTATTTCGGCTATTGCTTACCCGTATGTTTATTTTCATCGCTGCCAAGGTCCCATTCCCATAGCTTTGGAAATGGCAGGTATATATTAGTTTTTTTCCTAATATTTACTAATATCTATATCACGGACGTATTGTTTGTAGAGAAAAAATGTTGCCATTACAATAAAAACTAAATCTTTAAATCGTGTAAAGTAAATATCACAGATATTAAATTATTACTTGTTTATAAACAATTCGGCCTAAAAAATTGAATTTATCACAATATTTATGATAATAAAATTTGCTTAGATGCTTACAAAATGTAGGTATGCTTTTCATGTCATTGAATATCAGGTAACCTTAAAACATATTGCAAATCATCCTGCTTTGAATACTTAAATCAAAATCCATTACAATACATTAAGAATATTTTTAACAAGTTTACATTGTAAAATAATGCTTAGTATGAAAATTCCTATAATTTTTTATTTATATATTAATATAATATTATTAATATAGCTATATTTTACGATGTTTAACTTCGTTTATTGATGTTTGAATTTACAACACGATTTTCTATTTTTAATAGTTTATTAATTCTACACTTTAAAAATATAGATTATATAATTATATATGTATGTATAATAAATATTCGATAATTCTTTTAGATCGATGCTCCCAGTGTTAAGCGAATAGTCAAGATGAGGGGGAAGACTGCAAGAAAATTATAAAAAAAAACCTAATAAAAATACAAGCTTCGTTCAGGTCCTTTAAAATAAATAAAGTTTGTAGACGCAATGTTTAAATTGTTTTGCTTGCATTTATTTCCAAATGGAACGCATGTTTTTCTTTCATTTGCGTCCTATTTTTTTACAGCTTTAAGTATCTGTTAAAACCGCAAGTGATTCCTGTAGCAAATCACTGGTTTTTATTTTCTTCGTTATTTTTTTTATAAAATGTCTGCTGTGCATGGTAAAATTACTGTTTTGCCCTTTACGTTGTTTTTTACCTTACCTGTGTATTAAGTTGAAGTTCATTAATGTTTTGACAAGCGTATTTTTTATCTGTTGCTTTCGTGACACCCGTTGTTGTCATTATAAACGTCAAAATGTAAATAAAGGTATGTTCATAAAATGGAATTTTTCTCTTGCAGGGCTTACATCTCGTCGCCTTACACGGACAAGAATATAAGAATGTTGTGAACTCTCTGATGACCGCTACGGTCCGCTTTCGTGCACAAAAATATGTTAAACATGCTGTCTATTTAACTTAATCGATTTATAATCATATACAAAATTAACAGTACAACGTACGTACGCGATGATATACAATGTATAGGCTTTTTTTACAAATCCTTTTATAATCGTAACGTCTAGATTTAAGAGTTAAATGGAATGTAGTGGTCCCAAAGTTCGTCCCGATATAACGAAATTGGAAATGTCTATTACCGCTATTCGCTGGCGCAATTAGATTAGTTTTAGATCGCTAGAGCCCATTAAATGATTAAACCGCTCGAATGAATCAATCGAAACTTGAAATAACAACACGCGAAGAACAGCTGTTTTTTAAACGCTACCTCATTTCAAGACGAATTCAATTTACGACATTTTTTTTTAAAGGAGTTACCACATATTTCTTTTTCATAATTTGGTGTTTGACTAATTTAAATAGTTAAAAAAATAAAATAAAACTGCCATTTTTCTTAAGACAATTTTTCGCAATACGTGATATTATCATAAAAGAAAATTAATATATATATTTAAATAATTCATTTTTATTAATAACACGTTCGATGTGCAATAAGATTTAAAAACAGCCGGTTGGAATGACTAGCGCTTATAGCTTTGACGTTTAAATAATATAGTATTTAATAACACGGCCATACTTACCAGTGACCACCTAGAATTGTCTTGAATGTATCTATCGATCTATTAAGTTTCTTTCTTACGTGTGACTGAGATTATAATTGTTGTTCGTTTCTAACGATATTTTGTACTAAATTTGCATACTTCTAGGCGAATATTCTCGCAACACTTACTGGCAACACAGCATCTAATGTCAGATGATTTTGACGTTAGTACAAAATATCGATGGATTTCTTCGGAATAATTTAACTTTTGTTAATCGATACCTTGTTTGTATTTGTAACATGACAAATCGTAATTTTTACATTTATTGATGTTAACGCACATTCGACCAGATATGTGTGGTTGTGTTCGATTAAAGTATATTATTATTTATGAAA